>CAJUYG010000569.1:41983-76292 GCA_910591675.1 Galerucella calmariensis | reverse complement strand
GAGCAAAAAGAGCATATGTGGCTTATGAGCAGTGTCGGAGGACAGTGGGACGCACATGGTTTTTTAATGATACGGCGACCACCGAGATCTACACTGCAATAATAAGACCCATGTTAACGTATGGAACAATTGCATGGGGACCGAAGGTTCTACAAGCAACGGCCATCCAAAAATTATATCAAATACAGCGAATGGCTTGCTTAAACATAACAGGAGCCATGAGAACAACACCAACCGCAGCAATGGAACTAATCACTGGTCTGACCCCTCTGGACCTGCACGTCAAGGAGGTTGCGTTAATGGCCATGGTACGATTGCGCACGGCTTGTGTAAACCCCGAAGTAGGAGTGGGCCAATTGAGGTTAAGCCTATGGCAGGAAGCGCTCACTGCGCTACCTCTGTTGTAGGCAGCATACGATGCAATTGAACCCAGGTTTTTGTTTAACAAACCCTTCAAAATTCAAATAAAACAGAACACAGAAACAGATGCTGCGAATGCAATACGCATATATACAGATGGTTCAAAAATGAAAGAAGGCTCAGGATGTGGAGTTTACTCGAGAGCACTAAGTCTAAAGATTGAGTGGGGAATGGGAAACAATACCAGCGTGGTTCAAACAGAACTGGCTGGTATCTCAATTGCCACAAAAGAACTAACCATAAGAGGAATTTCTGGCAAAATCATAATAATCTGCACAGATAGTAGACAAGCCCCATTAGCCTTGAACAGACAACGTGTTATATCGAGGCTAGTACTAGAGTGCCACCAAGATTTAGCTAACGCCTCAGCAGATAACAATATTATGCTGAGGTGGGTTATGGGGCACGACTGGAGTGAAGGAAATCGCATTGCTGATTCTTTAGCCAGGGAAGCCGCTGGACTAAAACTTCTAGGACCCAGTGACACCTACGGCCTAACGACTTCGACAATTGCGGAACTAGCCAAACGTTACACCCATGCTCAATCCCTCAAAAGATGGGATGGAATCAAAGGATCACCCTGGGCGACCCTGGGAAGCTGGTGCCGAAGAAATATTTGGCGATGACTAGGAAAATCTACGTTTAACAGTAGGATTTCTGACTGGTCACTGTCAACTAAGAAAACACCACCAAACTATGGGGCTAGTGGACACACCGCTATGCAGGATGTGTGAACAGGAAGATGAAGCTGTCAGGCATGTCTTATGCGAGTGTCCGGAGTTATCGTCAATAAGAGAGTGTGTTTGGTGAGTCTTGGCCTACACCTGCCGATATAAAGGAGATGTCTCCCAGTGACCTGTCCACCTTCCTGAGAAGGACAGGATGGACAATGATCTAGGAGGACAACTCCTTGGGAGGATGTACAATGGGTCACATGTGGCCTAAGTGCTGTGAGCCTTCACACTCACCCTCCCTACTCTACAGATACAGATACAGATACAGAACCAAAAATCTCAAAATATTGATTCAAAGATTCAAATCTTGTATCCATATTGCTCACTATGGAATTAATCATGGTGTTGAAAGAATCTATTTCGTACCTGCCTTTTGGGAAACTGGTTCATCGCTTTTTTCATATTCGAACATTCTTTTCTTTTTAGCGACTCTTCGGTTTTTGAAGTCTTTTGACAAATCATAACTGCTTTTGTCAATAAATTGATGAGCATCAGACAAGCATTGTTCAAACCCAGTTTGTCGATATTCTTTAATACAGTCACAAAAAGTACGCAAGCGTTCAACAGCAAGGCTTAAATGGACTTGTACAGATTGCCACAATTTGCTTATAATATTAACACGCGATAATATCACATACCATGCATGTAACGATATGATGAATTCTAAACTGAATATCTAGTTCAAAACTGTATTACAATCACTAAGAGTTTCAGAGTCTTTCGTGTTCTTTTTTAAGGTTTCAATGCATTCAACAGTATCGTCAAATTGCAATAATATGGCCTTTACTGCCTCGATTCTGCTTTCCCACCTCGTGTCTGATAAAGACTTCAGTGTAAGCTTTAATTTGTCATTTATCAACTCCCAGCGTTTGCTGGATCTTGAAAATAGCATATAAATTTTTGAAACCAAAAAATGTTTTCGCTTCCGCGGAAGAATTAGCAGCATCTACCAACAACACCCGCACGGTGTAAAAAAGGCCTAGGATTAATATTTAATATTCAAGTTTTAACTCCACTGTTTATGCCTATCATATTCGCACCATTGTCATATCCTTGCCCACTACAGTTTTGAACATCAAGGCCATTTTTTTCTAATATCTGCAGTATCGCATTAGTTAGGTATCCTCCAGTCGTCTCAGTGACACCAATAAATCCAAGTTTTCTTTTACTATTGTGCGGTTGCGTATAACAAAATCTTTTTTTTTTATTCTGTTATTCAACGTCGGTCTATTTCTGCGACTTAGGCTAATCACCGACGCTGGGAGCACTCTACCCCTAACCGGAAATTTTGGCGAACCCACTAGTGTTCCAACCAGTGGTAGCGTTCTTTAACGAGCCCAACATCCATGGACTCGGGACCTCGGTTTTACGTCTCCTCCGAAAGACGGCATATCTACATTATACCTCGTGCTCATTGGTATAATGCCTGCGAGCTGTGATATGCTAGTCCGCTGCAGGCTGTACGGGCCCTATACGATGGTTTTCCCTGGCATGGTCGTCACCCATCCAAGTACTAACCATGTCCGACCTTGCTTGACTGTAATTATCGCATCAAACGCATTCCACTACAGTGCTGGGTCGTCGCCCATATCAAAATCTTAAGATTATTGACATTTGTTCAACTCGACTAGAATCTCTGGTGCAGTCAAGTAAAATGGAATAGTATTTTGCCTTTTCAACTCTACATCAATCACTTATCAAGATGTCTTTATTCACATGGTATTCTTAGTTTTTTATTGTATTGAATTGTATTGCATTACTGTATTATTGAAAATGTGAATAAACTACTACTACTAACTACTACATATCACTTCATAATGCCTGGTTGCACCAGCTAAAAAACATCTCCTGTAAGTTCCTTGTGGCGTTACTTATTCTTTTTTCTCTTATTCTTTTGGGAATCAAACCACAGTAATGTTTTTTATTTTTTATTCCGACGTTTCGGTAGCGTTCCAGCTACCGTTGTCAGAATTAACTGGTAATAAAATTAATAAAATAATTTTTGGTTGTCATATTTTTTCGTTGAGACAGATAGGGACCAAAAATTATTTTATTAATTTCATTACTAGTTAATCTTGACAACGGTAGCTGGAACGCTTCCGAAACGTCGGAATAAAAAATAAAAAACATTATTCTGGTTTTATTCCCAAAAGAATAAGAGGAAAAAGCTAAAAAACAGTCCATTGAATCGGCCGATCAACCGTAAATCGAAGCTTTCGTGTTGCACCACCCTAAAGCTGTCCGTTAATCGATTGATTTTACGGATAGAATTAACCGACCGCTTACGGGTCGGGTCGGGTTTGATTTTGTGGTGTTTGAACGGATTCGGCAATATTTTCAATATTATTCATACGTGGTATCATATTACTCATTACACAAAAGACCGAGATGTGATCCATTCAATTTATTTAACAATCAACAATTAAAAGCAAGATACCGTTTCTGTAAGGAAACAGTAAACCAGATATGGTAAATTATTGAAGAATATTCAATACGTTCCGAGAAAAATAATGGAAAGACTCAATTATTAATAATGTTGAGAGGTACTATGCCACAGATTGATTTCAACAAGTGCTCGGTGATCATATTATTAACTTACATAGGAGTACAGTGTGTAGAATAGTGCATCGAGTAGGGTTCTACATAGCTTTATCAAGTGGAATGCCTAAAACAAATGAAGAAATTGGTGTGGTAAAACAGCAGTTTTAAAGTTTTGCTAGATTTCCTGGTGATGTCTGAGAAATTGACTGCACCCATGTTAAGATTTTGTTTATAGAAATCGCAAGGGCTGGTTATCCACCAATGTGCAACTGATTGGTGATATGAAATTGAAGATTCCAGATATAGTAGCAAGCTATCCGGGATCTGTACACGATAGTACTATTTATAACGATAGTTTAATTCATGCTCGGTTTCTTGATAATGAATTTTTCAGCAGTAATTTGATAGGGTACATGTACACAAACCACTTAATTACACTATTGGTTAACCTCTAAATATAATCCCAAAATAATTATATTAGTATCTACGAGAAATGATATTGAAATACTGTTCGGAATTTGGAAACGACGCTTTCCTGTTTTATCTGTGATAATGCAAATATAGGTTGAAAATGTATTAAGGGTAATAATTGGCACATCTGGAGCGCTATTCTGTAACTCGTTTCGGAGAGAAATCGGTATCGGTAAGACTCAGTTACCGTCGGTAAGTCGCATGTGCGGCATTCTGTATACCTTTTCACCGACCGATATCGCGAATTCGAGTCTATGAGAATCGGTATGTCTACCGTGATCTAATGAGCTCCACGGTAACCGTTATTGATTTTCGTTGAAAGGAAATTTTCATTATTTATTGATGTTTGGCTGGAATTGCGGATTATTCAAGTGAATTTTCATTATTTGAAGAGTAACCATATTGTGTATAGGGTCTAATCTAGTGTTTTATAAGTCCTTTCCATATTTTCCACAAAATTTTCCTGCAGCAAAATTTGAATGGCTCTCCTTGTACTAAATCAAATGATCCCTCTGAGCGGTATTATAACGCTTAGATTTGATAGAACAAGAAACTCCTTTAAAATAATTAATATCTGTACTTATCCTATCTTTGGGACTTGAAAAAAAAGAGATATAAATTTTAATGACAGATCAATTCTTCAATGCTAGTTGACTCTAAATTTCGAGTTTTTGAGGTTGTTGATGTTAATATAAACATGAATTATATCCTCCATGATAACATATAAAAGATATGTCTCTATCACTATCTATTATCTAATTATATGATCCTCCCTTGCAACGAAACCAAAATATAACCTCTAATCTTCTTCTTCTTCTTTATCCTTTATTGGGTAATATCACAAGGGATAATTTGCTCTAATCTTCAACGTGCACTTTGGTTTGTTTACAAATTTGACAGTTTCCCTCATCGCTCATTGGCCACATGTACCGAATCTAGTGACGTCACTTCTATGCCGATATTTTTTGGTTGCAATTCCGAGCGTCGACAACCGTGGCATACAAAATAGCGTCCCGTCGGCCGCGCAACCGATGGCTGTTGTTAACATACCGATACCGACGACTGTCAATGCCGCGTACAGAATAGCGCTCCTTATTACATAATTTGGCAATAGAAAACGATAACATTTTTTAAATTGATTGGGATCAACATATTGAAAATAAAATTGAAGTTGAACATCAAGGTGTTGAATTATTGGAACGAAATGGGAATGCATTACGGAATCATTTGATTAACACTTTTTTTTCAAATTCGAATTAGTACCAAATATATTTTCAGCTAACTTAAATTATATATAATACAAATGTATTATTACATAAACTAATTACAATTGAAGTAAATTTGCATCCATACTTATTTTTAAATTCATTTTTTTTCCTTTTTCTTTCCATTTTATATTTTATGTGACATTGACAATACGTATATTGTAGGGTTATAGTTCAACTGTAACTGTTTCTGGCGCAACTGGTATTTCGAAAAATCGTTTTTACGGTCGGTTGGTGCAACCAACCATCAGTAACTGTTTGGGACATCAATGTGATCAATTCATTTTGAATATCGTGGCTTAAATAATGGTGTGCAAGTTGTTTCATATGATCTCGTAATGTGGGATGATATTTAGATATCAGTTTGAATAAGTCTATAAAGTTACCAGAATTCCTACCAGAACTTTCGTCTTCTGTCTTGAGAGATTCTCTGTGACCCCCAAAGGCCAGACTATGAGAAGCAAAGAAATTAATTATATCGATTAAACTCTCAAACAAATTGTGCCAATGTTTTTGAGATTCTTGAATCCCCTCCTTTTGTTTTCTTGGTCTATTGTTTTTCTATGTTTTATTCCTTTCTCTAATGTTATCCATTGGAACATATATGCCATATGTTGTTCTTCGTGAATTCCACAGCTAAACAGGAAAGTTTCAGAATTTTCAGAGTCTGAAAGGTTACAGTTTGATTCTACCTGAATTTCTGACTGTAGTTCGATACTCTGTGCGTCTAGAGTGCTTTCTAAAGTTGGTGGAGTCTCGGAATCGGAAGTGTATGTATTTTTTGTGGAACTTGAAGCAATTGATTCAGATGATTCTGAAGGGTTTGTTTTGAGAAACTTCCTCATACTTGAACTTAAAACCTGATCTGCTGCAGCTCGTTCAGCTTTTCGTTTTCGCTTTGCTGAACCAGACTTCCATTTTCTCCCAATATCTCTATCTCTACTGGGGCCTGAGCCTGACATGTTAAGTAGGCCTGAAATATTATAATGTGTGTGTAAATAAATACATAAAAATTATAACAATAATTATCAGGTTGTTTGCGTATACGTACACATAACAAATCGAAGGAATATTAGGTACATGGGTCGATCCTCGTTGCATGGCATGATGTGTTCAGAAGCACAGAATGGGGAATCCCCACCCCAGCGGGCGAAGCGAGGATTCCCCGCGTCATTCACCGCCCGCAACGCCAGCAAATGTTGCCAGGCTAGACCTTAAAAAAAGGAATGTGGTAGGTTAGTATTGCCTGATATTTGCTAGCCGTTTTTTTTAAATTATTTATTACCAGATGAGTGATTATTCCTATGTTTGCGTTCGCGGGCCTTCGAGGCGCGAGGCCGTAGGCGGTGGCCCACGTCACCCACGCCTTACGTCGTCTCTGCGTAGCGCGAAGCGATCTTAAATTCCCTGCTGAACGCGTGTTTTGTTAATTGATCAGATTTAGCGATGTGGTATCAGTCGCCATTTTTTCAATCAGAATTAAAATACGCTACACGCTACCGATTGATGATGCATTAATTGTCATTTATGACATATGCTGGAAACATATTATAAATATCTTTGTTTGGAGATATTTTGGTTTGTATTTTAGTGGAAATGAGTGAGCAGCTGGAGGTGACCCATTTTGTCATTAATAAATTGTATAGTTTGTCAGGAGATTCAACGCTTCATAGTATGCTGAAGGAAATTGAGGCTAGAAAATATGAGGATGCAAAACTCACCTTCACATTCTTTAGCGGAATCTTCAGAGCTAATGAAGGACCACCGATATTGCAGTATCGGACCTCGTTACCCGTGACAATCAAATTGCCAGAGGGATAACCAAATATAAAATTTGATATATAGGGAGAGCAAATAAGTAGGAAGATAAATTTGATGCTGATTTTAAGTAACAATGACAATAAGTATTTTATTGAACTCAACAAAACATGAAACATATCAGTGTGAAATAATATACATTGTTTATGGAGAAATTCCCGGCATTTCTTCCGGTGTATACAAATAAAATATAATACAAGTTCAAAATATCAATACCCGGCAACTATTCTGGTGTAGACATGTGAAAACTAAGTAACGTTTTATACCGTAAAATTAAAGAACAGTCCGTCACTATCTTCTGGCAACAATGTAAGAATACCGGTAGGCGGTAACCGGCATAATATCCGAAATAGAAGAAGATGCTACTTACAATTTATGTAGACTACGAAAATGCACAAAAACCTAATACATGATTAGGGAACACAGATTAAGCCCCATTTTATAAAGGCAAACTAAACTTATAAAGAAAGAAATATATAAAATTAGGAAATGGAGCATACGCTCGTGGTTCAATGAGTTTACCTCACAGAGTTCAGGTTATAACTAACTTGTGACTGTTGATTTTTGCGGGAACGCGTCGAGAGCATTCGGTCGCGATCGCAATATGAGTCTCACGACGAGGAAAATCTAAAAAGGGACAGGGCCGTAGCTAGGCCCACTATTGTACGAATTTATTAGGAAATTCTTACATATGCTTCAAAGTGGGGAGTTCAATTGATTGTAATTAAATCCCATTTTTTAATGGTTAGTAATGCCTATGTCGTATATATCAAGTTGTTGTTGTATTCATTGGCATTTGACATATTATGTCGATGGTTTTATTAGAACGTTCAGCAGAATTACGAACTGATGGATCACTCCGCTACCTGATCAACTTTGTTAAGATGAACGCGACCAATGTCTCACTGACAATTCTTGTCAGGTATGTAATTATTATTTATGAAAAGTTAATAATAATATCTTATTGTTATATATATTTTTTAATAATACAAAAATATGCCTAGATACACGGACAAATATCAGCATTTTGGAAGTTCTCAAGTATCTCCAGCTAGAAAAAGAAGCTGGTAATTATTAAATTCATAGCCTCTTCGAATTTAGCTGAATACGATCCTGATAATTTTATTTATCAAATTTGAGGTTAGCTATATGTCAAAATAGCAAATGGCCCCCGAAATAGCCCGGATATACGTCACAAACGATGACGCACACCAGTAAGGCTATTGTATGAACCATATGTGAACCATATCTGTAGCGAATAATATAAGTTTCTTCCGAAACTTTGCTTTTAAAAACTTTATTTTTATTTATTGTAAAACATACAATATCAAGCTGTAGACTAAGACTGAATAAAAAATATACAAGAGGACGGTTCTATGGGAAAATACCGAGTTAGCATCTTCTTTAACAATGGTTACAGTTCCTAAGAATGAGAGATATAATATAGCAAGAGTAGTGAAAGATAAGCAGAAATGATTATGTAATTCCTCCATCCCAGAGAGATCCATACAGGGTGTGGATCGAGGTGTGGATTGATTATTTGTCTTCTTCAATTTGAACATTTTTCATTTCCGATTTTGGTTTGGTGGTAATTTTCTTGGTAACATCTGTTGTAGGTTGGTGTCTGCATCTTGATTTTGATCTGAGCATAATTATTGCAAGTATTACGTAGATTGGCGTGGACCATTCGTAGGCGTAGTTGTGTCGAATATTTCTTAAGCTGACTTCTTGAATTCTGTTTTCTCCTTTTAGGAGTTGATGAAGTTTATCTAAAGGAATTTCTTTAATGTTAATTTTTCTTGGATGGAATAATTCGTTATTTTCTATCTTGATTTCTGGGAGTAATAAGAGTTGGCCTGATATGATTTCTTCGTGGTTGATAAATTTGTTACTTGGTGTTTGGAAGCTGCAGCCGAATGATAATTCAATGAAGTAGCTACCCTTCAGCGACGTGAAGTCAGTTTTTGAACAAATAACTCTCATTTTTGTTTCTTCTGGGAAGACTGCGATGTAATGTGCTGAGTTTATTGTTTGAATAATTTCGTTTTCAACTATAATGGGCACTGGTATACAATCTGAGTGCTCTTTGGTCTTTAGTTGCAACAATTGGTAAATGCAGTTGTTGGATTCGGCAGCTATCATGGATTTTTCATCTTCATACTCGTACTGGTTATCTTGCATTGCCAGATAAGGTTTAGGTGTAATAAGGATTGTGTTATTTCTTGGAACTTAACTCAACAGGTTTCCTCTACATCTGAACTAAACTACGGAACATTTTTAAAACATTGCATAAAATATCAAATGATCATTCCAAAAGTGATTGCAAATTTTGTTGTTCCTAACATCTTCAGAAAATGTATCTTAGTTTAATTTGAAGAGATTTGAACATATAATTTTTTTCAAATGGCTGCATTTATTTTGAAAAATAGTATAAAAAGTTTCCAGCAGTGGAAATGCTGGTCACAAAACTCTTAAGAGTACATAAAAATATATATTTTCTATAGAATTCGTGAATCAAGCAATAGCGGCAAAATCACGCAGCTAGCAAAATGGAATTCTAAGAGGACTGAATTGTTGTATAATAGTCGAATAGCGTTGTTTTAAGGACTTTTTATTTCTATTAAGCCTTTTGTTGCGACAATTTTGTTGTTTAGAGAAAATTGTTTTATTAAATGATTCTATAGTGACTTTTACAATATATGCTATAACGCATTATACGATCATTTCTCTTAAAATGATATAATACCTTATAAACCAGTTTATACAATATCAAAAATATCATTTTATAAGACTTTTATACCTATTGTATAAGAGTTCAATGATATACTATATTATAACTAACAGCTACAACATTATGAAATAGTTACTTAAGCTTGCTTATTGAAGCTGTATAATGTTGTATAATAAATATTGTATAGCATTCAATTGCGTTACCTTATAAAACACTGCCTGAATATTCTTCGTTATAAAACAGTTATCGTATACCGTTCCATTTAACAATAAAATATTGTTTAAGGCATTTCTTTGGTATAAAATTGTTGCTTTATAAATCGCCATGTTTAAATAAGCAATTCTTGTACCGCTTGGCCGCCATTATGAGCAATTGAGTTGGAAACATGAAACTATATTGAAAAATGTGACTTTATCATTATTCAGAAAATTATATTGTGGAAGAATATCCATATCAAGTGATAAACTATTAAAGTCATAAAAAAAAGGATTTTTAGATATTCTATTTTATTTTTTTTAAGTATCTACTTGAAACTTAACCAGAATTGAAGCGCTTCATTTTCTTGCCAAATATATACCTATAATCTATCAGTAAAATATGCGGCGCATAAAAATTTGTGCTATTAAACCATCCAAATGAAATTATAATTTTTACTATCGATGTCCGCTCAATCGGCCCATGTCGTTTTGATAAGTCACCATTTCTACAAATGAAATGTATGATGCACGTTCAAGTTGGAATATAATTTGGTTCTGATATTTTTCACTGAAAAATGAAATGCTCTTATAATCTGCTAGATGACAAAATGTTCCCATTGTTCTCGAAATAACCATTATGTAAGACCTTCATAGTGCCGCTTCAATCCCATTTTATGGATGTGACTACATGACACACTATTAAATCATTTTATAGTAGCTGTATAAATGATTATAAAACAGTGATATAAGAGTTGTATGAATTTTTTATAGAAATGTTATACAACCAAACAGTTACATGCCATCATGGTGGACTTTGTTAAGCGACCTAATCTATACCCGCATTCTACCTACTTGGATGAGAACACCTTTTTTCCACACCTAATTGCGACCTATCCAGACTTTTCTTTTCGTTAGCCGATCAGCAAACATTCGAATGACGGTATGTGAGTCCAACGTCTGTTGAAAGATGGCTCGTTGGCCCAATAACTAAATAGTCCAACTACCATAAAGCCAACCTTGCGGACAGTGCCTAATACGACGAAAAGATGACCTGTCATTTTCAAAATCCCGACCTCTTAACTGCATACAGGTTTGGGTTCCTTGATTAAAAACTCTTTCTGGAGACAAGCTACTCTGCAAACAAGTTGGAGTATATGGCATTTCAGAACTATGTCAATAGACAATACCATTCGGGGGTAGACACGTAACCAAACCTGTGTCATAGCGCAATATACCTACTAAACTAAAAAAAAAACCATGGGGGACAGAACAATGATTCAAAATTATTCACTTTTTTTCCGGTCCGAGATAGGAAACTCATGTTCGAAACGGGTCGTAACCAGTACCCAGACAGCGTTGGACTCATCAAGGGAATACCTACCAACCAAACCCACCTCATACTCGCCTCATACTCTCGGACTATAACAATGATGTTTCAAAAAAAACTAAGAAGGATTAAGCTATAGGTACCTTCAAGTTCAGGAAATTAGCCTTTGATTATTAAAAATGTTGTAAGTATTTGGAACATTTCAAAAGATGGAGGTTTTGATAACCCTCCAGCAAGGCGCGTGAATAAGGATCCCTGAGAAAATATTTTTGGCCAGTTAAGATGCTATAGGGCTTTGCACACAAATCCTCCAGCATCACAGTTTACATTAGTCTTCAAAACACTGTTTTTCAATCCAGCACTTCCATTTCATGAAAAATCTTTTAATTGTGAAAGTGACAATTGTAAGAATATGTTTGTTTCGCTAAAAAAAAACTTTTTCATGACAACGTAATCAATGTTCACATTGAAAACATTGATTATTCAGTTATTCAAAAATCTTCCGAATGTATGGAAATTTCAGCTTTTGATAAATTACTCCAATTATCAACAAATTATGTAGCTGTTTTCATTTTGAAAAAAATTGAAAAAGTATTATGTTTTATCTGTGAAGAGGCAAAGGAAATGTTTTCCAAAAACTACGATTTGGCAGAAAATAACTCAATTTCATCTAGAGAATATGGCAGAGGGTGGGCTGGAAGATTACTTTATCCTACTTCATCTTTTGTGATGTCCTTATGATATTTATGAAATTATCAATTGCTGCTTAGATCAACAACCACAATCTAGATGTTTGGTAAATACCATTAAAAATTGTATTTACAAATCAGGAAATTTCGAATTGTTAAATCCTTGTAGCATCCATGGAGAAAAAAAAATACTTATTATAAAATTTACCATCAGAGCTTTGTTGCATAATTGTTGTGAAAAAGCAATAAAATTCCACAAGGTAAAACTAAGATATATACAGGAAAAAATAGAATTAAATTACAAGCCATTAAAATATATCCAGAATGAATAAAAAATAGGTATATTGTGAACTCAATATCGTTGAATCTAAAAACAAAAGAGGTTCAATAAAACACGAAGTCCAAACCACAATCTTTTAATATTGTCCGAATAAAGAAGGACAAATAACTTGCTACCAGTTTCGGTAAATCATTACCATCATCAGGCTATAAAAAGAAAGATAACAGGTACAATCCAGAAAAATAAGATCTTATCGAAGACATGTTAAATCTCATACAGAATACTACTAAGTAATGTAATACAAAGTTCATAGTCAATAAATTCAAATTGAGAATACAAGATAACTCAAATTACATTTAAATATAAAAAATGCTAAAAAGTTTTTTGCCTTGAAAAATATATGAAAAAACAAGTGATTATAAATTATGATATGTTAACAATATTGATAAGATAGAGTGATGTAATAAAATAAAAATAAAAATAGTTACCTTGATGAAACATTTACAACTGCAAACTGCAAAACAGTATACTTTGGCAAGTTTATCTGAAACCGTGAAAGGAATGCAGTCGAAAACGTTCGACATTGCCACGTTTAACTATAAAAAAATAGAAGAACTGATTATGTAGTGATAATAATTATAAATGGGTCTTTTTATTATTAACAATAATAAAAATATGATTAAACGTTAATTTTATAATGTACTTGTTTCCTTGGATTTATTCTATTAACATCATTTTCCAATTTATGAATATTAAAAGAGAACACTTTTCCAAATTTGTTATGGGATTCTTAAGGCTCTGGCAACGTTGTACGAAAACCATAATGACCACACCCTCCGATTACATAATTGGTGATTTTTATCGACCAGGTTACTTCTTATTGGAAAGCGCGTGCGTATGTTCTTCCCTCTCACTTCGTCAATTGACTGATATTGATTTATCCAGTGGTGTTCGTATTGTCAGTTACCTTTGTAATTTCAGTTTTACTTGGTTAAATAGGTACCGTACGCCATTTGTACGTTTGACAGATATACGCCATGTTTTTCCTCGCCTCTTACCGACGCCCCGTAGCTACAGATAAACTTGCCAAACTATAAGTTGTAATCCAAAAATTACTCAAAGGTATGGAACTACAACATGATATTAACAAATGTGGTATGGAAAGCAAAGAAAATTGAAGTTATGAAACATACTTTAAAGTTTAAACTATAACTTTAATAAAATGGTAAAATACGTCGTTGAATCTGTTTAAATAATTATATGGACCATCAAATAATAATATATTTGTAGTCTTTGTTTTAAATGTGGATTGTAGTATTTAGTTATCATCAAAATGCTTCTTTTTATGATATTTTATTCATTTTACTTATGGTGTGCAAATGATATTTTAGTTAATAAGCTTTGTACGCAAAAATTTATTTGGTAATAATAAAATTCTTTCATCTACTTAAAACCGTTGCCGTCACCGTGATCGTCATCTTTATGCGACCTGCAATCGATGCTATCCTCATCGACGTCATCTACTTTCTAGCTATCACCAAATAACTCCACTGGGCTGGCGATTTCAAGTAATTTACAGAACACAACAAATTGTGTTCTAATATCAATATTTATAATAATTAGTTTTTAGTATATGTATGTTGAAATGAAATAATTTTTGAAAAATGTGACTCTGACATTTTTGAATTACTACAAAGACAAGGCTTATTTATTATTATTATTATTTTTTATTGAAGTTCACAACGCTTTTGAGTTCAGGAGGAGTGGAAGGTACTGAAATATAGCTATCAGAATCAGACCTTCTGCATTTTGGCAAGAACTGTCAAATATTTTGTATATTATATTGAAACATATCATTTCCATAGCACACGGTGGCATTGTTAAATAAATTGAGCAGCTGTTGATTCAAGAGCAATAATATATTCATTCACAATCATCTAGTTCAATAATTGTAACGATTGCGCGAAAAATGGTGTGTACCCCATGGCCGCGGAGCTTTTCAACGACCTCAAGATTATCTTGCCTCGGCCGCAAGCTTCCTCGGTGATAACTGTTCTTTCGGTATGTTAAAAAGGTATTTCGCGTCCTAGGCATACAAATAACTATTTTATATTCTAATTTTAATTTTCAAGAGCTATTTCTAGCAAAAAATATGAATTTGGGAATTTATTAGTTGTTTGTAGTTAGCGGCTTGAACCGTAATATGGCACTTAAATTTTCCATTGTTAATAAAATTCAAATTCAGCACCATTGTGTGACAAATGAAGAATGAGCAGTTGAGGTTTACAGCCCCAGATGGCGCCAAATTGGTCAAAATAAATAACATTTTCGTGAACCACCTAAGTTCCATTGTTAGTCACCAATCTGCTTCTTCACATTTGTGCGGGCTAGCTGTTTGTTTATGTGAGCTTCTCTTTTTTACTACCTAAATACACAGCACAATGTGTATGAGATATGAGAGTTTTTGGAGAATAATTCTGAGATGAAGGGTGTTCGGGGTGATATTTGTGAGGTTCTTATTTCTTTGCATCAATTCACCCCTGAATTCTTAGTTTTTTCCTTTTTTTATTCACATTATTTTGTTTGCGATTTCACCAAATCCTTCATGGAACTAGCCATAATTATAGCAGCATGGATTTAGGAAATTGTAACAATAATTGCATGACTTTGTTGTAGGAACCACGGGGCGCCCTTTAAATTTTCGAGTTACTTTTCTATATGTATGTTCAAGCTCGTTGACTTTCTAACTACAGGGCTTTCAACACATGACTGCTCTCCCTGACTGTGCGGCGTTGCCGATACAAACATAGTTTCCCTAACAAAACCCACACCACTCTCCGCATACTATTAAAATAAGCAGCTAGCCAGCATTTGATATCTAATATAATTTTACTGAAAAGATAACTCCATTCCCTACCTGTTCCAATTGGGACAAAAAGGGAGGAATAAATATAACAACTTTCACCAAGGAACCTTGGGGTCAGCGATTTTTCCGATGACTGCGAAGTAGAACAACCACAAAATACTGTTAATATAGCTACGCCGGCTCCATCTGTTATCGTGAAGCTGAAAACTAACAAAAAAGTAGCGTACCAAATTTCCAAATACAAGCCAAATAAAAAAAACTTTCCAGATAATAGGACCGACGTTATTGTTGGAACTCCATTAGAAAACATACGAACATTATACCATATGTATTGTTTTCCTGAGAAAAGTTGTGATTTTAGATAATTTGTGAAAGGAAAACCTTGACCGATATAGTATTGAAAGAATTTGTACTAGCATCCTCAACATGTATATCTCTTCAATTCAAGATTTACCACGGGAAACGCAGTCCACTTCCAGATATTGGATATGGGCTAGGTCCTGCAGTTGTTTTGACACTTTACAACACTATTTCTTATTAAGTGAAGTGGTTCAATGAATTGAGGATTCACGGAACAGGGACCGTAATGAATAACAGAATTAATAACGCAACTTTTAAGCCAGACAACCAACTGGCCAGAGGAGATAGTGAGCAACATTCTAATAATGAGTTAAATATGGTAGCAATAAAACTGTTATACTTTGCTCACAAATGCATCTGAAGTTGAACCTGAACATGCGGTAGAAAGGTGGAGTGAGAAGGAAATTGGATGGATGGAAATTAGATGTCCCGAAATAGTTGAGAACTACAATGATAACATGGTTGTCGTTGATATTTGCGACCAGCAGCTCGAGTGTTATAGAAATTTCATGAGAACAAAAAAGGGCTTTGAAAGTTACTCTTCATTTTTTGGCTCTCGGTGTAGTTAACTGTTGGATGCAATATCGGGAAGATTTGTTGGCAATATGTGTTACCAAAGCAAAAATTGAAGTTTTCTTAAATTATCGTATAGAAATAGGGGAATTGTATTAAACGGTTGTCCATATTGGGTGTGTCGACGTCCCTTGGTTCTGGGTGCCAATTTATGTTTAAAAAAACTCACTGGGAAACTGTACTTATATCTATTGATTACTATACATAACTTATATAGCGTTTTCCATTGGCATGCACTTAGTTGGCACCAAGTTCGAGCGTACTCTACACCAATGTACCGATATTTTGCACTGGGTGCAGGGTCAATGGAACACAGAAAAGTTGTCATTCGGCAAATCAAGTTGGTTGTTTTGTGGTGGTTTTTGTTGTTTTGATTAAAAGCAGGTGCAGTTTTATGTATCCTTATCTAGTTGTTTTATTATTTAACATTAAAATAATGAGAAAATTTTTATTAAAAGTACATTGAGAGATTATTAATTTCCTAAAACAACTTAATACTTCCAATCACTGGTTCAGTATTTGTAAAATACTCTACTTTTCATAATAATATCCAGTGAAAAATGAATAATAAATAAACTACTGTTTTTCTTTCGAATTCGCAGCGTTCATCATTCGCCACCATTTTGCACTCTTGCACTATACTCGAAACTACCTCCGGAGCAGGTGCCGAAAAAACTGCACTCAGTGCACATTCGCTTGTACTAGTTTTCCAATGGAATATGAAATACTGGTGCAGTGCAGCCAATGGAACAAAAATTTTGCACTCAGTTCAGATTCAGTGCACCCTAGTTTTGTCAATGGAAAACGCTAATAGTATATTAAGTATTAAGAACGGTAAGGGTTGTTTACCGGTCCACATCAATGTTTGGAGGTTAAGCGTAGCGAAGCCTCCAATTTTGCTGGAGACCGGTAACCCCGAACGTTCGAGATTCTTATACCATTTTTTACCCGATCGTATTGAAATAAATTATAAACTATAAATAAACTATACATGATTTGAATATTATAATACTATCACTATCAACTTAATATTAACTGAATCATGATAAGAAATCAAATAGGAATATGAATCCCAACCAATATAATACCACATACAAATATTTTATTCCAAGTTCAAGTAATATTATTGTTATTTATTGTCGTGTAACCTCAATAAATCACATACTACTTATTCAGCGTTGTACTTGACTTTTTCACGTTTGTTGAGGATTTGTATAATTTCGAATAGATTTATTTCTTAATATGGTTCATGCCTAAAGGATATTACAGAATGTTTACCAGCCACACCGAAAAGGAAAAGGCCAAATTGAAAGCAAGTTGAGAGCGAAAATGATGGAGCCGATTTACCTTATAAACCGCAAAATTATAGGGCTCCTCTATGTGGTGCATATGAATACGATCATTTTTACACCGTATATTCACTAATCACTACGAGATTTAATGGTGGCAAGAGTATAACCTGTGCAAGGAGCCTTGAATGCAATGTTTATTAATTTCTAAGAAAATATCAAAACTGTTTAAAAGTTTGATGGTAAATCATTTTTTCTCAATAACTATATTTTAAAAAGTATTTTGTATAAAATACCAGCATACACAATCGTGTCGGTACTTTTTTTTCCAGCCTCCTGTACCTAGTATAATTTTTTTGGCCATTTTTATCATCCCCAATGGCCAAATAGGGCGAGTTCCCAAAAAATTGTTAGACCTTTTTCTCATTCTGGAAGGGATAGACAAATTTGTTTTTATTACAACTATCCCCTATCTCTTGTTTTACATATTAGAAATACCATAACATTAAAAATCTGGATACACTGTATACAGTGTACCTTCACACAGTGAATGTATATAAAAATCAACAAAAAATAACAACTGATATCAACTCCATCTACAAATACAGTAACTTATGGGTTATTGGATTTTAGTCCAAAAATTTAACACTATCAAATAATGTTATTCTAAGATTATACATAGTGTCTCCCCATCTATTAATTTTATACCCGAACAGATGAAGAACATTTATTGCAATCTATATTCTAAAGCGCTTGAATGAACTACTCGACAAGAGATGTCGCCAGAAGAATTGAATCCAGTGTTCAGCTCACTATTTTTCAACGTTCCACGGTTGGCTAAGACAATAGGGACTTAAAGCAGGTCCTCAAATAGATCACTTATCCGTATACGTAACGTAACGGAGACCCGTGATTAATCAAAAAGGAACATAAAGCAGTATAGTATGAAGCAAATGCGTTCGCAACGTAACCATACATGTGCTTTAATTTTTAATTTAAAAAATAGTGAGAGTTGACATCTACTAAAAAGTAGTGACCTTTCGCGTTTCTTATCATTTCTCAATAATTATGGATGCAATTTTGGATCCAATGTTAATTGATGAAGCATAGAAGATGACGACGATGTGAATGATCTTGTGTTAATGCATTTTTTGCATGATGATGAATTATTGGGTGACAGAGCCTTACTCTTCGGAGCATTTGATTTGCAGCTATACAACACTCTTTGCCTATCTATGTTCAGATTTTCCTTACAGAACATACCAAGACTAACTGAGGCCTTAATGCTTCCAGATTTCATTGTGGTGAATAGGGTCACTGTAACAGGTAAGTAGACAATTTTTTTCGACCAAATTATTTTGGCAGTATATCAAATCTAATAATGTTTGAGAAGCATAAGTTAATATGCCTTAGAAGGCTGGCATATCCTGTAGCATATTGACTAATGAGTGGATGCGCTATCGTTGGGTTTGACAACGAAAAAGAGGAAGCTGAGTGACGGCTCCCTTTTCCCTCGTTCTCTAGATGGATATAACCTATAAGGCAGCATGTAGTTTTTGTTCAAGTTATAATAGTAAATTAATATAGTTTATGTTAGTGCCCAGTGCTTAATATTCCCTGGATTACTCTATATAACATATCCAAACAGACTGGTAGATTTAGAACCAATATTTGATCATTGAACGAATGTGGTGAAAAATATCTTATGTTAAACAGATCTAAAAAATAACAATTTTGTTCTTTTTAGGCAGTTTTTGAAAAAGGGTCTCCTCTTCCTAACTGTTGGGGGTTCATAGATGGTACTGCTAGGGCCATTTGCAGACCGACTTTAAGCCAGGAAGAATTTTATTCGGGACATGAAAAAATGCACTGCCTGAAATACCAAAGGGTTCTGTGCCCAGATGGCATAGTTATAAGTTTGAAAAGGGCATATGCTGGAAGGCGACATGATGCTGGGATTTTAAGAGAATCAAGATTTCTCGAAGAGCTCCAGAATCACGTTACATTTCCCGGAGTAGATTTTGTTTTATATGGAGACGAGGAATATGGTCTATAGTTTAGCAATTTTATCTGAAGCTATGCGGCATCGGTAAGAGGCGAGGAAAATCATGGCGCCTATCTGTCAAACGTACAAATAGCGTACGGTATTTTATTTATTTTACCAAGTAAAACTGAAAATATAAATGTCACTGACAATACCAAAGCCACTGGATAAATAAATATCAGTCAATTGACGGAGTGAGAGGGAAGATCTCACGCACGCGCTTCCCAATAAGAAGTCAGCTGGTCGATACAAATCACCAATTATGTAATTCGGAGGGTGTGGTCATTATGGTTTTCGTACAACGCTGCCAGAGCTTCAAAAAACCCATAACAAATTTGGAAAAGTGTTAATTTTTTAACATCCATAAATTGGAAAAATAAAGTCAATAGAATAAATCCAAAGAAACAAGCACACTTGATTACTTTGTATATACCACAAATATAGTATAGCCACAGGGGCAGAAAATTAGCCTCAGCAGCCATGCAAAAAGTAATTGTTATGTATGAGTTGTTATCTGGCGAGGAAGGCAAACACATATATACAATAAACAACAAATGATGAAAAGCACATAAGCACTAGACGTTTAACACATTCTTAACACGTACTGGATGCTGACTGGATGCCAGAATTTCCATGCTTCTAGTCACGTCTCGCTTGATCTGACGTCTATATTATATAGACCTTAATATTAATAAGGTTAACAGAATTATGTACATCAGGATGTTAACGTCTTCATCTGTCCTCAAAGCATCTTCTTGGGGCCTGTTTTCTTCATACTATGGATGGCTTTGACCTATTTTAAAAAACCACCACATCGTGAAATCTTCCAATTGTCATTAAATTTTATGTTACATTCCATAATATACCATTTTAAATATATAATTATTATTTGCCATTTTCACCATTGAATTTAAAACCTTCTCCATTCCGTCACGGTCGCCATTTTTTGGATGTTCAGGGGTTGGTTAGTGTTAATTAATCGGTTTGGATGTAATGAATAATTTGGTTATTTCAATTCATGGTCGCCATGTAGTGGATCGGGTTGGCGATTATTGAAACTCATATTTGTTACTGTCCTGTTATGGTCGCCATGTGGATGTTTATGGTGCTGGTGAATAATTGGTTTCGATTGATGGATAATTGGTTTCGATTGATGGATAATTAGTTTATTATGAAAATAACTATTATTCACGAGCATAACTACAGTATTTACTTAATAACAGTTTCCTGCAACAATTGTCATATTTGAGTAAAGCGTGTTATAAATAGATGCCAAGATAATATAGTATGATACTATTATCTTGATAACAGTAACTATAATAGACTAACAACGCTATACCATTTCATTTCAAAAGTGTGATCAACATAAATATATCTATATTGTTGTATTGATTTCCATATATTCATGTATTATTCAGGTTATCACTGTTCATAATGTGTGTTTGCTGATGAATATTTGTTACCTATATAAACATTTTCTATTAAATTACTAACTGTTTCAGTAGTACGGAGGTTTGTTATAGTATATTAAGATATAAGGGCCGGATGTGAATCTTACCATAATATAAAGCTGTAAGGGAACACCCGGCTCGTATATCTTACGCTATTTTTAGCACGATCGGTTTTTTTCATTTACCAGCACTGTTATCATAGAAGTAGGTTGTGAATACGAGAAAGAAGTGAAATTTACTAATCAAATTCTACATGATCACGATGTCCACACGAATATCGAAAACATGACAACGTAAGCTCTTACTTCAGCTCCAAGTATTATAGTTCCATATCAAGTGAAGATCCGTGGATTTCCAATTAAATAGATCAAGAAATACATCACCAACAAACGTAACATGCCTTCTATTTTCAATAATTACGCTTCAAACTGTTCTATTAATTCCAATATTCATTATTTTGAAGTTAAATTGATTTGTTTATTTTGATATATTGCTAAATGTTTCACGTTATTTTCCAATTATGAATAAAGTTTTACTTACAAAAGGCACGATGGAAGTATTTACAACATTCTATGGTAACAATGTTGGTAAATTAAATAAAAGACGGATCATGCAAAAACTCAATTAAATTGGGCTTGATTATTACTGTTGAAGCAAACCCAATAACACATAAATACTCTATTAAAAGACTTTTATGTTTGAAGAAAAGTTATAATTATGGGAACTATTAAAAACTATATATGACAAGTATCTTTTTGTATATTATCAACAAGTACATAACAACTAGTAAACTGAAAGTAGAAACCTAGAAAATGATAATATCTCAACAATTACAGATGTTTGAAATTACTTGCCCACCAGTTGGTTTTCGTACTTTTGATCCAAATGGAATATTTGGAATATTTACCCAATAATAAACTTGATTGTTCCAACTCTTACTACGTGGAATCAAATAAAATGAATATATGACGTCACTCCTGACGTTACAAATTTAATTTGTGAAAGCGGTCTTACAATAATAATATGTTATATTTATGTTTTGAAACTATTTGTTATTCATTGATACTATTCAACAGTGACCTATTGGAATCATTATTGACTGGCTAGAAAGCATTTTGTAGTCATATTAGAAAGACGGAATTAATAGAATCTGTTTTGTAATTCAGTTACACCTGTTATTGTTGATCACATAGCCCCATACTAGCAGTTCTAATAAAACTGCAAATTTACTTAAACGTTGTAGCACTAATATAGTTATCGTATCCATATTATAATATGATATACCAGATTTAATTGGGCACCAGGACATATAAATATATTCTATTTATTTTACGACCGAACTTCATCAGTTCTGCCAAGCCGACCTATAAAATTTTGAATTTATATATATATATATATCTATATATACGTATGTCGATTTAAAAATGCGCTGCGAAGACTCATAAAAAACCGCCGACCGTATAATACATATGATATTAATAATAAATGTACTGGATTTGATCTTTTATCCTACCTAAAGTAGACTATGACTTAATAAACCCTCCATATCATTTTTTATAGGTTGTTGATGTCTGGCTAAATAGTAATAAGTGGGCGCTTATCAACAAAGAGTATGTAGATAGGTATATAAGTTATTCAAATGAAACATTTTGTACTGATATTGTCCGGGGTAATATATTTGCTCAGTAGTTAATATGTGAGGGAATGAATTCACTCACAGTTTTCAATGAACTTTGTTTGATTTCACAGATTCAAATTATCAATCAACCACATTCATTAAAAAAGTTATTCAAAATACGAGGTCTCGCACCAACAATTGAAAGTGAACTTGTTAATCATTTATAGAATCTTTGAAAAAAAATTATAAAAATAACCAGACAAGTGAAGATGGGTCACTTATAATCCCTAACTAAATAGTCACCAAGAATCCTCAAGCATAACGTGTATAATAGTTTATCCTCTCAAAATCAATTTTTGGATAGAAGTTGAATATAAACCCGATTTTGAAGAAAAATGTGATAGATTCAACAACAAAAAAAGTCAGCTTAAATTTTTCTTGAATAGATAGGATCGATTTTATAACCACTCCATTTTCGGCCAGGAGTTTCATATGGGAAAACTTTGGTGAAAGATCCATTCATTTAAGAAACGGAAGTATCCACTACCTCTTCCCATAAACGTGGTCACACGAGGAGTCGTTCATTATATAAAAAGCTGATGTTGAGTTTCTCAAAAAATGTTCAAACGAACTATTAACGATTTCCGTTACATTCTAAAATCGACTTTTCTAATTTTTCCTTTCAGTTGAATTTGTTACTTTCAATATTCAAAATTCTTCAAAATACAATTGTGCATTATCTCAATTTTTGGGAAAATTGACAAACGCTTTTCTGGACCAATCGTTGATTGAACAAAGAAAATATGTTCTGCCTCCACATAATTTTATCGATTTCCGAAAGCTCTAATTTTTTCTTTGAAACTTTGTGACTATCATTTTTGGAAGGCCGTCAAGTATATTCACTTCCAGTACATGGTTTACATCAAATTGTTCCAACTTCGATCTTGAAATGAATAGCAGTGCTAAGTTTGTCACGAAGTATTCACGCTGGTTGAAATGTACAAGTGGTCTGTAGGTACCATAAAAATTGTGAGTTATATTAATTCGCAGCACAAGTATATTCTGTAGTGTTCAGTCGATTAATCCACCTATTTGGCTTGCACTTGCTTCTGGTATCTTGCATCATTTTTCATTAAACACAATAACATAATATCTTTTTGATACCAATTGACTAACCAATAACAAATTTGATGCTAAGCTTGGAACATAAGTGACATCAGTAATCTTGTTAATATTATAAATTGATTCCAAATGGACAGGAAAATCACCAATGATAGATAGCGACACAATGTACACATTATCGGAAGTAATTACACAAGTGCATCAAAATTACCGATAATTTTGTATGAAAGCATGTAGTCTAATAACTGCATGAGGAGGGCTCTTTTAACAAAATATGAACATAGCCGAATGCAGTTTTTACTGACAACATGGTTGAATAAAAAATTATCGTAAGTATTTACACAAGGGCATCAAAATTACCGATATTTTTTCATGAAAGCATGTTGTCTGATAACTGCATGAGTTTATTTTCATATTTTGTTAGCATAGCCCTTCTCCTTAAAAATTATCAGGTTTATTTTGATGCAAAAGTGTAATTCGATAAAATATTTCTCGAGTAGGGGAAATGGAAGTATTGTATTTTTGGGTTTACTTTCGGTCACTTTTTCTTGAAAACAACTCAAAGAATCTTGTCCAAATCGCGACATTTCAATGCATTTTAAAATTTGCTATATGTCACAATGACAAAAGCGCAATTTTAACACTCTTTACCATAGTTACGGTCCTACAGGGAGATTTTCGATAGTTGGCGGGATCTTATCGATAGTTAGCGGCATCTTATCGGCTATAATATACCAAGGACATTGATAATTTGCGGTAATTTTGTCATAGATTCCGAAAGCGTGTTGCTTGGTAACAGCCCGACGCCAAATCCGGAGGGTTGTTACCTTAAAGCAACGCTTGAGGAAGTTATGACAAAATTATCAAAATTTATCAATGTTCGAGGTATATTCGGTAAGATAATTTTTCATGCGAAAATCCAAGGAGAGTTTCCGAATATATCTCCTATTATTTTTGGTACTTTGAGGAGTATTATCCTCTATTAATTGGTCGATTGAATAATCATTTTTGTTTCCAAATCTTGGAACCGACATTTTTTATAACTGTCAGATTGACAAGTTCACTTATACACAAGAAATATTTTTAAATTACCTTTGAAACGCTGGGACATACATAATCGATAAGAACCTCATGGCATCTTATCAGTGCAAAAGTAACTTTAGATTTTTTGCCGGAAATTTAAAGAAAAAAGTATGAATTGGCGTACGAAAAAATTATAGAGAGGAGACGAAATACAAAAATAAAATCTTTTTCGGAAAGTGTACTTTTGGTATATTTTGAGAGAGGAAAATCGAAAATAATTCAGGTACTTGTATTCTTTAAATTTGTGCAGTTGTAGAAAAAGTATAGTGTGCAACATGTGGGAAAAAATATTTCTCACTCTTGTGTTTGCCACACTCGTGAGAAGAGTTGAACTCTCCCCACTCGTTGCAAAATATACTATTTTAATTACCGTGGAAACGCTGAGATATAAACGATAAGAACCCCATGGGATCTTATCAGTGTAATTCATTGCTTATTGACTATTTTTGAACACGTGACTGAAAATACACAGTCTTAATGGGTTTAAATGTCAAATGAAAAATTATCGCGATAAGATTCCGCTTCATATGGGATTTTTAATACAGGAGGGTAATATTCGCGATAAGATCCCGCTTCATATGGGATTTTCGATACAGGAGGGTGATATTCTATATAATCAATGGGCTCATATTCATGGTATGTAGTCTAAGTCTATGCTCCAGAATCAATGTACCAGTTTTTAGGATTCATTTGGCATCCTAAACCTGCGAGTAACGCTTCCGATTTCTATTTAATTTATTGTTTCCTTGATGTCGACGGAGATGGCTCTGATGTGTTGTTATATTTTGACTTACTAAGTTTAAGTTCAGAAAAAAAGGAGAAGCTATTTTTGAGTACAAAAATTAGGTTATGTTATTGACTACGTTGGGAAAAGCCTTGTTTTCATTTTTAATTAGAGATTTTAAGCCACATAAATTTTGACATACATTATACGCTAAACTTTAAACTGAGCATGCGCAGTCTTTCCAAAATAGAGGATGACATTTTTCATTATTTTAGTTTTTGAAGCCATGATCTGTGAACGACGTTACACTTCAAACTTTATTTTGTTTGGTGTAACTAACGGTAACTAACCCCAAATTTCCTGTTTGTTCAATTTGCTTTGTATACATTAATTATGGATAATATAGAAAATATAATTAGACGTCGAAATGGTCAGGGTCTGATAGACCACAACTTAATAAGGGGCGCTATTCTTCACGAAATTTTCGTCCCACCCATTTTGGTACCCCAAGGACTGTTTTTAATTTCCATGAAATCCATGCGAGGGATGCAGAATTGAACTTTGGATTGAAGAATGAAGATATTTTAAGATAAGTTCAAGTATTAGGAATACCAAACCGATTTACAGCTCGATTAGGATATATTTCAACTGGTAAGAGCATTATACAAGAAAGAAACTGTAATTAAGCATGTTTAATTATTTATTTTATTTTCAGGTATTGGAGAAATGTGCATTCTGTTGCGTCGCTTGGTTTATCCAAATCGTTTTTATGACCTGCAGTTTGTTTTTCATCATTTCACAGCTGCTCTTCCAGAGATTAGCAATTTTATAAGCAAATACATTTATAACAATTTCAGGAAACTTTTGGAGGATTTGACTAATTTAAACTGGCTTAATCAAGATCGTCTACAACATTATTCTGAAGTAAATGACTTTTTTCCATCCTCAGCCATTAACGTTGTAGGTTTATCATTTTTTTATAGGTTATAACAGCAAAGGTTGTGGCAGTACAAAACTGCTGGGGATTTATAGACGGCACTGCCAGAGCAATATGTCGTCCCTCAGAAGAGCGAAAAAATTATTATTCCGGTCACAAACATTTTCACTGTGTGAAGTATCAGTCAGTGGTTACTCCAGATGGGCTGACTGTTAGTGCAATTGGAGCTCTTCCAGGGCGAAGGCATGATGCTGGTACATTCAGAGAGTCCGAATTGTACAACCAGTTAGAACAAAAAGTAAGACTTCCGAATGGAACAGCCTTCGTTCTTTTCGGGGACCAGGCCTATGGCATAAGAGAGCTATTGCTGTATCCATTTCCTGGGCATGGTGTGAATGAAGCTCAAAGAGAATTAATTTTCCTTTTCCTTGATCTAACCTGATCTAAAACAAAATAAATGATTAAAAATGGAAAAAAATCAAAATATTTCTTACGACTACTTTTTTTATTACTGGAGTGTAGATTTAAAAATGACATACCTAAAATTCTTGAAGGCTTGGAACTTGATTTGTTGTTAGTTGGAACATAAAGTAAGACTTCCGAATGGAACAGCCTTCGTTCTTTTCGGGGACCAGGCCTATGGCATAAGAGAGCTATTGCTGTGTCCATTTCCTGGGCATGGTGTCAATGAAGCTCAAAGGAATTTCAATGCATCCATGTCTGTTGTAAGGCAGGCAGCAGAATGGACTTTGAAAAAATCAAAAAATCATGCTCCAGGTTATACAAGAAATGTATAAAACTGCTGTAATTTTAACTACTTGCTTGTATGGTAACCAGACCTGCCAGTTTTTTGATATAATTCCTCCGAGTTTAGAACAGTATCTTAATTTCAATAATTAGGTGTTTGATTTTGTAGTGAAGTTACTGATTGTTATGAATATAAATATATTTAAATGGAGGCCATAGTAGTTTATTTGATTATTTATTTTGTGTTTATGTTTTTATTATAAAAGCTTGTTTATGAGCAAGTTTAATAGCTTATCTTGCCGTTCTATAACCTTTCCAAATTATTCCTACTTTTTAATTTCGAGGTTAATTTTCTTTTCCTCCAATTCTCGAAATTCAGCCAAATTGTGCTGTTTCTCCATAAGCTGCACCTTCTTTTCTTCCAAAATTAATTTTCTCTCTTCCAGGTCTATCTCTCTTTGCTTTAATGCAGCCTGCTGCTTGTCGTATTGTTCGATATATGCAAGCCCTTGTCTCTGAGAATTAATTTTCCTTTTCCTTGATCTAACCTGATCTAAAACACAATAAATGAATAAAAATGGAGAAAAAATCAAAATATTTCTTACGGCTACTTTTTTTATTACTGGAGTGTAGATTTAAAAATGACATACCTAAAATTCTTGAAGGCTTGGAACTTGATTTGTTGTCTAAAGTTGATAAGGACATTGGTAGATTGTTTTCAGTGCCACTGGGCTCAGGAATGTGTACACTGAGTGCTATTGGCGGTTCTGGAATGTTAAAGCAAAATGTAAGTCACAACTACTACACTTGATAATTATAATGGGGGTAAAATATGTGAGTATCTGGATAATTTATATAACTTTGTTGTGCAAATTACAAAAAATAGAACACTGAGAATATTTAAGCTCTAGGTTACGCCTGGACAAGTATTATTTTCACTTACCCATATCTGTAGTCTCATTTTCTTCATTTTCCACTCCATTTTCTCCATCATCACCAACAGTTTCTTCAGCATCCGCTGCAAGCATAAATCATCATTGTCGGTAAACCGCTGTCGTTTTCTCATAATATCCATCGTAAAAGTCGCAAAAAAGGTCAAAAAAGTCAAGAGAATATATAAATAAAAAAAATTCTAATAAGCATCAAACTCCAAATCATAAAATTAGAATTACAATTTGACAGCATACATCAGAAAAAACTGAAAATAAACACAATGCACTCGGCCATTATGTTAAAACCTTACCGCTTAATAAAGTTTCGTTTATTTCGACGTAATTAACGGAGAACGTTATCGCTTATTAAGGTGATCGGTTATTTTTTTACTATTGCGCATGAGCAAAATAACCAATAACGTATAACGTTGATCAAATAAGTGGCTTAAAATCTCTCTAATCTCCCATTCCATTGTAAAACAGGAAATAGTATTTCTTTTTTAATTAAATGTGTTAAACACTGAATGTGCAAGTTATTACCTAGCCTACAGGTTATGGGCCCAAACACCAGTGGATAATTTATAAAAAGAAGTTTCAATAATATTTTGAGTAAAAGCTGTACGAGAAAAACACTGTCAGAAAGTAGTTTTTATTTGAGGTACAACTGTAGAAAATCG
Organism: Galerucella calmariensis; assembly: GCA_910591675.1. Lineage (NCBI taxonomy): Eukaryota > Metazoa > Arthropoda > Insecta > Coleoptera > Chrysomelidae > Galerucella > Galerucella calmariensis. The sequence goes on along the minus strand of CAJUYG010000569.1, from coordinate 47,396 downwards.
AAAGTAATGGGAGGTCAAAATACAATAAATAAATTGAACGGGACAAACTATCAATTATAGGACAAATGAAATTGATGCTAAAAGCCAAAAAGTGTTGGATGATACAAACCGAAAAAAAAAATAGAAACCTTTAACGAAAAAAGTGCAATCGCTGCATCTATGATTTCAGGAACGATTGAAGCCAGTCAAGCACAACAAGTCATAAACCTCGATAAATCTAGAGATATCTGGAACAAACTTAAAGAAATTCATGAAGAAAAAGTATCACCAAGAATTGTTGATTTGAAACTTGAGTTATGCTCAGTTAAAAAATTAGATACTGAAAATATTGAAAAATACTTAGCTAGAGCTCAATTTCTAAAAGACCAACTTGAACAATGTAACACAAAAATTGAAAATGAAGAATACATTGGTTTACTATTAAACGGTTTACCATGATCTTTTAACACTATCAGAATCCGGATGAAGACTACAGAACTAGACAAAATGTCATTTGAAGAATTTAGAAATGGATAAAAAGCACAAGAAGAAGAACTAAATTTAACTGAAGCGGAAGTTAAATTAGAAGCTGCTTGTTAATCAGAGTGAAACTCTGAAAAAACACAGCCCAGACAGAAATCAAATGTTATTTGCTGGGTGTGCAATAAAAAAGGTCACTATGCTGAAAACTGTTTTCATAGAGCCGATAGAAAAGCTACTAAAGAAAATGAACAAGTCGAACAGTTAAACTCGGCAAGCAAATGTGAGTGCAGCCATGAAAATGCTATGCAAGTATCATCAAATAACAGTAACCTCAATTCAACCAAATGGTTCTTGGATTCTGGTGCAACAAGTCCTATGACTTATGATAAATCTATCTCTATTACTTCAACTCCTATTGAAAGTACTGAAGTAAATTAGCAGATGGGAAGTTTATAAAAGTACATAGTAGTGGAACTATTAGAGTTAAAATAACTAACAAAAATTGTTACTATGAATACATCAATATCACAGATGTGCTATTTGTATCAAATATAACAGAATATTTATTATCAATAAGTGCATTTGAGAAGGAAGGCTTTAAAATCAAGTTTGGAAATGGAAACTGTTTATTTGAAAAGGGTGATGGAACACTTATGACGACAGGCAGAAGGAATGATAATTTATATGAAGCAGACATGGTGTGTGAAAAAGATTTTGAAAAGGTAAATTTGAATGCTGAGTTATGGCACAGACCTTTTAGGCATCAAAACTTTCAAACAATAAATGGAATGAAATCGGAAAATATAGTGTTGGAACTAAAATTTGACAATAAAGAACTACCAAAGTGTGAAGACTGTATAACTGGTGAAGCGGTAAAACGGTCATTTATTTCTCATGATGTAATTAAAACAAATGATATCTTAGAATTAGTGCACATGGACTTATGTGGACCTATACAGGAACCTTCAATAGCTGGTTCACTATACAGGGTTAATCACGACCAACGGGATGGAGGTTTATAGCGAAACGGTTAAAGTTTCAAAGTGTTTGTTACCTCAGTAGTTCGTACATTCACATCGGCTACATTTTGAAATTGTTTTGAAATATACAGGATGTTCCAAGAAAGTGTGGCGTGTCAAAGTTTTATTTCTCCTAATGGGACACCCTATATGTTATTGCATTTTCTGATTGCCCCTGGAAAATGAGATAGTTCCTTATAATGGTTCCCTATACCTAAATACAGGGGGTTCTGAGTTATCCTGACTTTCTCAAAAATGTGAACATTTCGAAAAAAATTAATAACTCATTGATATAACAAATTCCAGCAAATTTTCTCTCACATCTTAATACACATTTTCTTTCGGATGCTAAGTGGTAGGTGTTCGAGAAGGATCCATAAGTCTTTTTCCATAAAACATAAAAAATTTCTAGCATCCAGGTGTTCGTCAAAACAATACGGGCCGATAATATACTCGCCCACAATACCTCCCCAAACGTTTACACTCTATCGGTGTTGGCGATCAACAGTGCGGAATAAATGTTTTTTTGCTGTATCGTAATAATGAAAATTATGTCTATTCACTAACCCATTATTGTGGAAAGTTTATTTGTCAGTAAACAAGACATTATTGAAAAAATCAGGATCTTCTTCAACTTTATCCAAAGTCCATAAACAAAAATTTAAACGTTTATCATAATCCTGTTGTTTCATCTGCTGGAGTAATTGGAAATTGGATATGATACGGATGGTAGCGATTTTCCTTGAGTATTCTACACACACTCATTTGACTTTTTCCTAATTCACTTGAAATATTTCTAGTACTGGTATTAGGATTTTCCGTAGCTGACAGAAGTACATCAAATTCTTTGGCGTTGTCGCCAGTAACTGGTTTAGTTTTGGTCACCTTCTCGTATGCAACGCTACCAGTATCACGAGATCTATTGAGCAGTCTTTCGAGGACTTTCTTCTTTGGGTGAATTCTATCAGGGTACTTTTGAGCATAAACACTAGATGCTAGGAGACAATTTTCTGAACACTTCCCAATGCAAAGTATCATGTCGACTCTTTCGTTTAACGGGTACTGCTCCATTTTTTGTAGCAATAAAATTTAAAGATTGTTCAGAGAATTAACAGAAAAATGTCATTAAGTTAGGTACCGACTAGATTTATATGATTTTTTTGTTTTAAACTCGATTTTCCATACGACTTGGGAGAATTGTAAATTGAAGTATAATACCTAGGTATAATAGAACACCTTTATAAAATTCGAAAGAGGACTTTTTTTTAATATGGTGAATCATCAAAATACAGTGTGTTCCGTTTAAAATAAGCTCGATATTACCCATTGAAGGATCTAATAAATAAAGTGAAAATTCTGAACACCGTGTGAATAGATATTCAGTACTCAATCGTGAAATACATTCAACAAATGTCCAACTATCGAAATGTAAGAGAAAATTTTCTAGAATTTGTTATATCAATGAGTTAATAATTTTTTTCGAAATGTTCACATTTTTTAAAAGTCAGCATAACTCGGAACCCTCTGTATTTAGGTATAGGGAAACATTATAAAGGAGTACTTGATTTTTTAGGGGCAATCAGAAATTGCAATAAAATATTGGGTGTCCCATAGAAAAAATGTAACTTTCATACGCCAAACTTTATAGGAACATCCTGTATATCTCAAAATAATTTTAAAATGTTGCCTATATGAATGTACAAACTACTAAAGTGGAAAAAATATTAAAACTTTGACCGTTTCGCCATAAACCTCCATCCAGTTGGTCGTAATTCACCCTGTATATGTATTTAGTAGTGGATGATTTTTCACGAAAACTTTTTGTGTATTTCCTAAAATCAAAAGCAGAAACAGTTACAAAGTGAAGCTGAAAACCAAACGGGTAAGAAAATAAAACGTATAAGATCAGACAATGGAGGTGAGTTCATTAACCAAGAATTTGAACAATGTTTACAAGAAAGCGGTATAATTCATGAATTAACAGCTCTTTATAATCCTCAAGGAAATGGCTTCTCTGAACGAAATGATAGAACAATCATACAAATGGCGAGGTGTATGTTGAATGACTCAAATTTGCCATTAAAGTTTTGGGCCGAAGCTGCGTATTATGCAGTTTACCTTGAAAACAGAACATACACAAAGAAAATAAATACTACTCCCGAGGAAATATTTTTCGAATCAATACCAGATGTTGAACATATCAAAGTGTTAGGAAGCGTAACCTATTACTTGATCCAAAAACAAAACAGAAAGGAGTTGGATTAAGTATCCAAAACAGCAGCATTTTTAGGTTATAATCACTCAACCAAACATTATAGACTATTCTGCGTACAAAGAAATACAGTAATCATAGTCGGGGATGCAGAAGTACTGGAGAATAAGAAGGGATTCAACTTACTAGAAGAAAGGGATACAAAATATAATTATTTCCGAATAACCTATGATACAGATGAAGATGAAAGAGAAAAACATGTACAAGTTCACCAAAAAAACATTGAAGAACAACTTTCAGAAAATAGTACAATAACAGATGAAGAAAATTAAATTACATATAACTCAACAGATTCAGAAATTGATGAAGGTGCTACAGATAACTCAGAAACTGATCCAGACTATGCAAATTTGCCAAGTCATGATCAAAATATTGCGAAACCGAGAAGATCCAACCGAATCCAAAACAGATTGAACCTTTCAGTAAATACTATTGACACATCTAAATTATATGAAGAGGCAATAAATACAGTTTACAAAGATGAATAAATGCTATAAATGGAGAGTTGAAATCACATAAGCTCAATGAGACATGGGAGATAGTTAATAGAGTGAAAGATACACATACAATTGATTCTAGATGGGTGTTTAAAATTGAGGAAAATGTAAATGGTTTTATTGAAAAATTTAAAGCTAGGCTAGTAGCCAGTGGATTCAACCAAATACAAGGCGAAAATTATGATGAGGTTTTTGTACCTGTAATTAGACTTAATATGTTACGAACTATATTTGCAATTGCTACTAAATATAATCTTCAACTTTTTCAATATGATGTTACTATAGCGTATTTAAATGGTGTATTGAATTTATATGGAAATTCCATCAGGAATAGATGAAGATAAAAAGACTTGAGTATGTAAATTAAAGAAAGGACTGTACGGCCTAAAAAAAGTGCACGTACCTGGTATCAGACAATTAATACAGAATTACATAACCTAGGATTTACAGAATTATATTCATCATCTTGTGTATTTCCATACAATAACAACAACAACAACTATTCTATAGTTAGTTTATATGTAGACGATATATTATTAGCCACAAACACAAAAGAAATGGCAGATCAAGTCACGCAAAAATTAAGCACAAAATTTAGGATGAAATTTTTGGGAGAAGCTAAGTACTTACTTGGGTGGGAAATAACTAGGAACCGAGAAGAAGGAATTTTACATATTAAACAAGAAAAGTACATTAAAAGAATTTCACACCGCTTCAACATGAGCGACTGCAAAGAGTCAAGTGTTCCATTGAAAAATGGAAAAGATATTAGTTCTGAAACCATGAATAGGGAAGTTCCTTATCAAAAAAGTTGATCGAAACCTTGTTATATTTACCACAAAGAACAAGACCAGATATTACTTTTGTTACAACTTATCTTAGCCAGTTTAACACCAAATACTCAGAGATGAATTGGAGACAAGCAAAACACGTTTTGAAATACTTGAAGTACACACAAACTGAAGGAATAACTTATTGAGCAAACGACAGGCCACTAAAATCCTATTGCGATGCAAGCTGAAATAATATTTTAGACGGTAAAGGCTAGTGAATGTTTTTCTGGATATATCTCCATTCTTAGTGATGGAGCAATTAGTTGGCAATGCAAAAAAACAGAATACTGTTGCTTCAAGCACATGTGAAAGCGAATTCATGGCAATTAC
>CAJUYG010000569.1:12581-36983 GCA_910591675.1 Galerucella calmariensis | reverse complement strand
TGATCTTCGTTTTCGAGTTATATCGAGATTAGTGAAAATAAAGCAACTTAAAAAACGTATGTTCTACCGCAGTGTACAAATTTATCGAAAATCCCCCCCAATAAGCTTTTTATAAGCCTACCTAGTAATAAAAAAGCAAGGAAGGCTTGGCAAATAGCTATGTGTAGAAGTGAATTTGTATCTGAAAAAGGTCCAAGATATTACTGCGAAGATCACTTTAACGTAAGTTTAAATTGTTTATTTCACATTATTAAATGTTTTTGAGTTTGATATAAGATACACAATGACCCAGTAGTTCTAGATAAATAACGTTTTAGGTTGAAGAAGACCTAGAAAATCATATGAATCTGAAAACGATGAAAACTGGTGAAATCAAAATGAAGCCAAATGTTGAACCCCATATTTTTAACTGTCAACAGAGTAGAGCTACATGTCACAGTAGTAATTTAAGAGATTTATTTAAAAAAAGGGACCAACATGTTTCAATTCAGAGTTATATTACTGGAAATTTTGAGTGCTGAAATAGTTCAGGAGACACCAGAAGAGTTGTCTGTCCCGAATAAAACTGTAGATGTTGGTGTTCAAGTTAATTTAGGACCTACTGTAAGATCTAAGGCCACACAGTGCACAACATCTGATTTGAAATGTGTAGGCAAAAGAAAAAAAACTTCATATTTGGAAGCATATTTGGGAAATGGAAATGCGACCTAGTTTAAAATTTCATCATCCGGAAGCTCTTGAACTGATTCAGATATTTGGATTGAACCCTCTCCGTCGAAAGTACCTATTCTAATTTATCAGAGATTCACATTGAATTGTGGAATTCCAAAAACGTTGAAAATAGATCAATTTATGTTAAAGCAAAAATTCCAAAACTTCATTTGGGAGTTTCAAGTAATTTCTTCTTTATTGTGGAAATACTGTCGAGATGTGAAATAACTAGACATATAAGTAACGTTGAACTTAATTGACAATACACTGTTTTTGCACATAATTTTTGTGTATCGCCTTCAATGATATGTATGATTATCCAAAAGACGCTAGCGAAGTTAGAAAATCACCTTAAATCATTTGTTCGATTGCAAAACAACGATGATATTCAAAAACACCTTCCCATTCCATTTCCGCACAGATATAAATGCGTGCTATGTATCATAGATAAAATATTTCAGTACCATAAATAAATCTACATCAGGTAGATTGCTAAAATCAGCTTCAACAAACTATTTTTCTAAAGAGCACACTGTAAAACACAACTTTACTGAATAAACTTATCGCAAGGAATGAATTATGATGAGCGAACTCCACCATCAACGGCCACGATGACGTAGCGTACCCAGCAGAACCGTGGTGTGACATCACAGTCAACTCTGTAGCTTTTAACGGCAACTGTTAATAATTTAAACTCCAATATTTCAGTTAATAAAGGTATCGGTTTGAATTTTTTTTCATGCTATTTATAGGTAACATGCTTTCAGATACTGAGGTGGAAATCTGAAAAATGGATTTCATTAAATGGGCCTGGCAAAAATCGAAAATGAATTTTGGAATATCAATTATATTTTGTCAGGAAAGGAGAATAAATGGGCCCTATAATTTTTTTGTGAAATTTTCTTCGGCATGAAATTATACAGGGTGGGGCAATCTTCTGACATCGGAGGATTACATCGTTCTGGTGAGAGATAGAACTTTATAGTTTTGTGTGAGCTAATACAATTACTGAGGGCACATTTTGAAAATACTTTCGATTCTACAGGGTGTTCCAAAACCACGAAGCAGCACAAACTTACATTTTTTTTAAATGGAACGTACTATATTTTGTTCAAGAATCGAAAAGATCTCACCGAGAGCGTTACAAAAATATAGCACTCTGATATATTATAAGGGTGTTTTACAAAGATATGACCAATTATTAGCAAAAAGACCTCCTCTTTAACACTCTGCAGAACAGTAAATTAAAATAAATCAACAGGTCTTTGTGCTCAAATGTCATATACACATCATTGGCTGTGCCCAGTATTAATTACTTTTTTCATCTGTGGCTTCTTTAATACAGGGTGAAACAAAACGCAAATCAAGCAATATCTAAAAATTTTTAAATGAATCACCCTATAAGTCTTTTTACAATTGGTTAGTACAATTAATGATATTTCAAACGATGTAGTACATTTAGGGCATGAGTTAATGGAAAGTCGTAAATATTTCATGATAATGGTCAAAAACAAGTATTTTACGTACACAAATAAAATGGTATTAAATTTTTACATGCAACCTCTTGTAAATTTTAACATTTCTAAGGCATATATTTTAATCGTAATTTTGGATGTATCTACAATATCTAATCAATGAAATAAAATGTTTGCTAATACCGTAGGTACCTGGAATTACCAAAAATTTCATATTTATTCATGTTTCACTTTCAAGAATTGTTATTATAGGCTTGTTTGAGAATGGGCGAAACATAATCAAGCCATATTTTTGATTATATGAAGTGGGCTACTATCAAAATAGTACCTACTAATAAATGTCAAAGAAATATTGCTGTATTCTTCGTTTGTGTTTAGGAAGTTGATTCAAACACAATAGTTAACTTGTGGTTCCAACAAGATGGAGCATCTGTATATCAGAAATTTTACCGACAGGTGGATAGGACGTGGTGGACCAATTTCGTGGCCTTCTCGATCTCACACCGATGGATTTCTTTTTATGGGGATACATCAAGCAACTTGTGTATCAAACGGAACCTACTACCAGAGAAGACGTGAAAGAAAGGATTCGTAACGCATTTTCCACAATAACTCCAGCTATGTTATGTATGTATTAGTAGTTACAAACTATATGTAAACGGAACCCCATACAGTCCAGATGAATTAGAAAGCGACAGCAAAGAATACAAATTCGATCTACTACCTAAAGCAACTAGCGCACCACCCACCCCAACTTCTAATCATAGGTCTAGAAACAGTAACGTAGAAACGAAAGAAAATTTGGGAAATCCTGAAAGCGCGGATGCAGAAGAAGAAAAGACAAAAACAAGGAATCAAACGGATGTAAAAACGAAACCTGCAACACCTACAATAAAAAATAGCGACACCAACACCCCTCGATTACCCGCACAATCCAAGAATTTAACCAAAATATCAGGGCGATCTACAAGAAGCAACTCGACTTCGAACAGTAAATAGTTCTTAAACAATTATAAAAATCCTACTATTCTATACTAATTTACATATGCTGTCTTTTATATTCTACTATTATTATTCCTGTTATAAACATATGAACTAATTTTAAATTAAGATACTGGACTAATATTCATTTAGATGGATCCATACATTAATGATTTTACTGTTGAAAAACATGAAACATTTGATCTGGAAACAGCTAAAGAAGCAAAACAAGTGTTAGAAATAAATAATTTAACCGCGAACTTCAAAATTGTGAATACCAATATACGTAGTCTAGGCTGCAATTTTAATGAATTCTTAGTGTTCCTCGAAAGCCTGGATAGCAAAATCGACTGTATAGTTTTGACAGAAACAAGGCAGATAGCTGATATAAGTGTTTTTAATATTGTTGGGTATAAAACATTGTATAATTATGGCAGTTACAACCAAAACGATGGAGTGGTAGTATTTATAAAATCTGAACAATATGTCTCTCATCAACTCATTCAGCTGAATAAAAGTCACCTCCTTAGCCTGAAAGTTAACTGCGGCAAGAAAGTATTTCTAATCAATTCATTTTACAGATCTCCTGCCAGTGAAATAGACACATTTATTGAAGAACTGACTGACATACTAGCAAATAATAATGAGATATGCGATTATAAAATATTTCTGGGAGATATCAACATAGACATATTAGAAGAAACAAAAGAAGCTAAAAGCTACCTGGATACTTTAAGTGAACATGGTTACCAGTCAATGATTAACAGCCCTACCAGAGTACAAAACAATACTCGCACTTGTCTGGACCATATATTTATACAGACAAAATATTACATCAATGATACGATACTACCTATGACAATATCAACATCAGTAACTGACCATTATACCACTTTGATGCAGATCGTTCTGAATACTAGTAAACAATCAATTGAAAACCATCATAATAGTAACTTAACTAAATATATCGATAACAAAAAATTTATTAAAAATGTTGAAATCACCAAGTGGGATGACGTACTTTTGGAAAATGACATCGAATCTAAAACTAATAAATTAATTACTATGATACAGAATGTAATAACAAAATCCACAATATATATAAGAATAAAACATAACGAGAAAAAAAGGAAAAAATGGATCACTCCTTCACTGGTTAAACAGGTAAATAAAAAAAATAATTTGTATGTTGAATCCAAAAGAAACCCTCAAAATGAAATATTAAGAACTGAATATTTAAATTGTAAAAGAGAAACGGACAGATTGATTAAGAATGCTCAGCGAAATTATTTTAATAGAAAAGTTCAGAAAGAAAGAGATTCGTCTAAAAAACTATGGAAGTTAGTAAATGAGGTTGTTGGTAGAAATGAAGAAGACAAAATACATAACGTGAAAGACGGTAATGAATTAATCAGTGATGGAGAGCAAATGGCGAATATATTCAATAACTATTTCATTCGTGTAGGTAAAGACCTAGCCAACAGGATAAAAAAACCACATAACTATGTAGAACAGCGAACAGTAAGTTGTCAATCTATATTTTTGTATCCAACAACTGAAACAGAAATCAAAAACATTATAAGTCAAGAATTGAAATCTAATAAAGCCCCCGGATTTGATGAGATAACTTCAGAAACATTAAAAAAAATAGTTCATTATATAAGTTACCCTCTGACAGTGATCATAAATAGTGTACTAGAAACAGGTCATTTTCCAACCGCCTTCAAAAGTAGTATTGTAACACCGATCTTCAAAACAGGAGATAAATATAATGTAACTAATTACAGACCGATATCCTTGATATCAAGTCTAGCTAAAGTTCTAGAAAAAGTAATAAAAGTCAGAGTCAATACATTCCTTGAAAAAAATAAATTACTCTCCAACTCTCAATTCGGATTTCGGGAACATAAATCTACTCAAGATGCGATACACTCATTGACAAACACTATTTATGATAGCCTAGATAAAGGAGAACCAGTAATAGGTATCTTTTTGGACTTGGCAAAGGCGTTTGACACTGTTGACCATTCAATTCTCCTAGAAATACTAGAAGATATGGGAATAAGAGGCGCAGCACATTCTTTATTCAAAAGTTATTTAGAAAATCGAAAACAACAAGTTAAAATAGATAATAAATTGAGCAAAACACAAAAAATAACATGTGGGGTTCCTCAGGAAACTGTGTTGGGTCCCTTGCTATTTACTATTTATTTAAATAATCTATTTTTACTGGAGAAGGATGGCCAAATAATCAGCTTTGCCGATGATACGGTGGTAATATACAAAGACACAAATTGGTATAACCTGAAACTGAAAATTGAAAATGATTTCACAAAAATAAAATCCTGGCTAGATAATAGACTTTTATCAATCAATTTTAAAAAGACATTTTACTTACCATTCAGTAGTTTTGAAGCTTCAGTTCCGGACTATGATATAATCATTCAGAATTCATTCGCTATAAGGCCCACAAATAAAGTAAAATATTTAGGAATTATGTTGGATTGTTGTTTAAAATGGAATATCCATGTGGACTATCTGATACAAAAACTAAGATGCATACTGTATAGATATAAAAAAATAGTAGAATATCTAAATCCAAGAGAAAAAATCATAGTGTATCAGAGTCTTGTTGAATCACATTTGAGATATGGTATCATGGGTTGGGGTGGTGTTTCAAAAACATATTGCAATATGTTACAAGTGTCCCAAAATAAATTTTTAAGAATCCTCTTGAACAAACATCGTAGATATCCCACGGATCTACTGTTTTCCGAAACAAAGTTACTTGACATTCGACAGTTATTTTATATGCAGGTCAACATATGGCAATACTCGAACAAACACAAACTACAAAAAAACATCCATACTTATGAAACAAGAAATAGGCAAAAATATGTTGCACCTGCTATGAAGAAAAATATCGGACAAAGGAGTTGTTCATACCTGGGAATAAAGTTTTATAACAGCCTACCAGAAGATGTAAAAAGTGAGAATACTATAAGACAATTTAAAAAGAGGCTTATAACACATATCAAAAGTAAATCTAGGAAAGAGACTCGTGAGTTGATTGAGATCCAATAATGGTAATGATAATAATCACAAACAAAACTGCACAAAAGCACACATCTTTTGGATTGCTGTAATAAGTTTTGGTGAATTATAATTGAATGATACTGTCTTTTTTCTTCAAAACAAATTTACCTTTATTTTATTTTTATTGTTTTCTGGTATCTTTCAACATATCAAAGTTTTAACTTTTCGATATTTTAATTGTATTTTAATTGTTCTTATATTTAAACACACCTTAGGTGATAGAATAATGTGCGTATTGTATTAAATTTATTTTTTATTGTAGATATGTAATTTTGTGATACCACGTACAAGTTGTTGAGGCTCTCAACATCTTCTGTGGGTTCTTTAATGTTTATTGTATTATATTGTGTTGTATTTACTGTATGTTACTTGTATCAATAAACATTCATTCATTCATTCATTCATGTTGGAAAGAGTAAGAATCTCGTTTTTGGAAAGAAATGTATGGAAGTAAATGGTCGCCATTTTGAACACTTAGCATAAACTACTATACTTTTTATAGAATGTCAATGCTCATTTATGTAAATGTGAGTGTTCTTATAATGTTGGTTTTCATAATTGTTAGTTTTTCAAAAATAGAAAAAGTTGGAAAATAAATTTCAAGCTTGCATTTTACATAACTAAGATATACTGTTTGTGGTCACTTAAGTAATTATTTCGTAAAGACTACAAACTGCTTTTATATTTATTAGTACTATAATGACATTAGCCTACTTACAGTAAGCAAAAATATTTCTTCCAACATAATTCCTTGATTCCTTCCTCTAAAGTCTAATGGTAAGAGCAGAAGTCAAAGATATTTTAGATGCATCCAAAATAACGATTAGAATTTATGCCTTAGAAATGTTAAAATTCACAAGATGTTGCATGTAAAAATTTAATACCATTTAATTTGTGTATGTAAAATACTTGTTTTTGACCATTATCATAAAATATCTACGATTTTCCATTAACTAATGCCCTAAGTTTACTACATCGTTTGAAAGTTTATTAATTGTACTAACAAATGGTAAAAAGACTTATAGGGTGATTCATTTAAAAATTTTGAGATATTGCTTGATTTGCGTTTTTTTTATACTGTATTAAAGAAACCACAGATAAAAAAGTAATTAATACTGAGCACAGCCAATGATGTGTGTATGACATTTGAACACAAAGACCTGTTGATTTATTTCAATTAACTGTTCTGCAGAGTGTTAAAGAGGAGGTCTTTTTTGCTAATAATTGGCCATATCTTTCTAAAACACCCTTATAATATATTAGAGTGCTATATTTTTGTAACGCTCTCGGTGAGATCTTTTCGATTCTTTAACAAAATATAGTACGTTCCAATCAAAAAATGTAAGTTTGTGCTGCTACGTGGTTTTGGAACACCCTGTAGAATCGAAAGTATTTTCAAAATGTGCCCTCAGTAACTGTATTAGCTCACACAAAACTATAAAGTTCTATCTATCACCACAACGATGTAATCCTCCGATGTCAAAAGTTTGCCCCACCCTGTATAAGTACTTACGACAGTGTTGACAAAAATTGACTATATGTGATTTTTGGGGTGACATTCACTGAGACCGAAAAGATCTACTGTGCCCCCTAAAATTGACTATAAAATATTAGTTGATGATAATGGAGTAGTGATATTTTGTTCATTTGAAAAAAAAACAGTTGTGACATATAACAAAACCACATAAAATACAAGATAACCACCACACCAAGAGTTATAACTTGGCATAAATATCCCTTCCGTATCTAACATGATTAATTTTAACAAGAAAGCTAACATCCGTCTCTGAAACCGACTCAGAAAAACCTAACTAACAAGTGGAAAAAAATATGACCTTGAAATGTTATACTTTAGTTTAGAGTAAGCTGGTTGGAAAGCAAAAATGGAAAAATTGTATTTCTTACATTATTCTTAATGAGATTAAAATAACAAGCAAATTGGGGTGGAAAAAAACACCTCCGCTGTAATTTTGATCCTGAGTCCACTCCCTAGAAAGTCAGCTATTGATGATGGCCAAGCGCGTTTGCGATTTCTTCGGGAATAATCGGAGATTTCCTTAGGCGTCGGTCTCACAGATGCCGTGTTAGCTACGGAAGGTTAATGAGAGCTGAAATGTACTAAATTAATGGGAAAACGACCAGTCCACAATTAGTCAAATGAACAAATTAATAAACATTTGGGTGCATTGATGAAGTGAGAGGAACAATTCAACAGTGAAAAAACGTTTTAAGAACAAGTTTTGATTACAATGATCTGAAACGAAAAAAATAAAATTTGAAATCAAATCAAAAACATAAACTCATTCATTTACACAATTTATATGATAAAAAAGCTTGTGGCGATATTCACTTGCATGAGTAGATATAAAAGGAGACAAAAATTATGCAACTTGATTTGGTCATTAGTAAATTCACAAAAAAGGAGGGAGTACCTATTTTATAAAACAGGTGAATACAATACAGGTGAAACTCGCGGTAAGATTTTACATTATAGGAATTGTGTGATATAATAATGAATTGTTCCCAAATTAGTTCAATTTGGAGTTCATTCTCTTTTTTTAAAGTCATTTCAATGAAAGCTTGTTTGAAAAATGTTTTTTCCTACGACCATATAGAAAATTAGTTTCTTATATCATCAAACTGACGCGAACCGTGCTCTATGATATCACCCTAGTGTGATACCATATCGCACGGTTCGCATGAATATAGTACAAAACACAAAATCTGTTCAAAAATATTCAAAATTCGCTAATTTTTGTGATGAAAAAAACCGCGGTTCACTCCAGAATTTTCCGAATTGTTATGACGCATTAACCATTGGAATGCTATAAGATAGCTGTCATATGTTCTTGTTTTAGGTACCTATATCCATAGTGTAGCTGTGGGAATTTCCAAAAATCGAATTATCTAGAATTTTGAAAATATTTTGCACTACAAACTGATTATTTAAAAAATAATCATATGTTGTGGGTTCAGTTATTGATGTTTCCAAATAAATAAAACCATCATATTTCGTAAATTTATCGCGTGATCGTTAAAAATATATACTAATTATAAAAGTGGAAAATAATGAAGCAGCCTTATGTCAAAATTCCCAAAATATAACACAAAGCATAGGAATAATTCTTACAAACTGCCAGGTTAGGTTAATTTTTATGCTGCTCCAAAAAAAATAACATAAGTACTTAATATCGATTTCATGAGTTCAACTTTTATATTCTTGCAATAAGTTTACATCGTTTGTGCTTAGTTTTGTTTCCAATAAATTTATCGTTTCGTTACTCTAGTTTTCATTTCATTATACTATTATTAGATATGATTTGACTTTAGTGTCATGTGCGAGCACGAAAAACCTAAGGTACTTTTTGAATATGCATAGCTGAAGGAAAAAAAAGTGTTTATAACTCGTTGGAAAGTGAATTTCACTCATTTCATTTCCTTACTTACCGGTGTCAACATGATACTTAAAAAGCCATCACATTAAACAATATTTGTTACAATTATCACATGGTCGTAGGAAAAATAGTGTACATTACTTGTGCGAAGGTGACGAATTCTAATTTCAGGTGGAATCCGAAGCAATGCATTATTCTCGAAGTTATTCCATTTAAAATTTTAAATATAACAAAAAATATTTTCCACTTCTGTCAAATTTACAACAAATTTATACAACAAACGACTAAATTCAAGGCAACTAGGTACTAATAATTACGTAAAAACATTGCTGTCGACCGGTAAACAATCCTTACCGTTCTAAATACTTAATATACTATTGTGAATTATCATCCGAAGAAACCTTATGCTGAAGGTTTATTCTACTGAAATGAATATTGGGGAGGAGCTTTCTGGGAAGAGAATAATTCGTGAATCAAACAAATGGATACGTTTCGATTATAATGCTCAAAACATTACACGCTATTTGTGTTGTGGGCAACTATTTCTAAATAAAAATATATACCTATATCATTTTATGCAACCATTTCGAATGTTATTCACGATAAGGAATGTAGTAGACTTGAAAAGGGAAAAAAACAATAAATACAAATATCCTTCACTTCGGGACAGTGTAAGCCGTATTCATCCATTTCAAATGAGTTTTCTATAAAATAATGTTAATTGGAATCAATTTGACATAAAACCTGCACCTGATTTATCAAAGTAATTCATGCTTGACTCTTGGTTGTTATTTTCATCCAACTTAATGAAATGAGCTAGATAATGAACCATCGATCATAAATAATTAATCACGTCATGCATTATTGATTGAGAACTATATGATAAAAGATTAACAGGACCGTTCTAATACATGTAGGCAATTTTATTTCGTCTCAACTGTCTAGCAAACAAGTGAATAAATAATACACTCCAGGTTTTTAAGACAAAAACTAATATAATGAGATGATATGGATCAAAACTCTAGTAACTAGGATTGTGTAATTATACCTCAGCATAATATGTTCTATTCATCCAAATTTTGTCATTGATTATTCAATGTTTAGTAGCAAATACTTGTATTGTAATCGGTCAAGTCAAACGTTAGAAATCTTCAATACTTCTATACGCCAAAAAAGGTGCACTCGTATTTTCGTGGTTATAGCTGAGGGTGAATTAATTAAGATCATTAAAATAAGACAAAAAGTGTAGTAACTGAACCAAAAATATTCAATAATGCCTTAGGATTTGGAAAAAGGTTCACACTAGAATTTTTTTTTCATACTAGTACTACTGTAGCTCTTGAATTCGAGAAACAGGAATACATGTTAAAGGAGTTTGAATTGGTTCAGGATGTAATTGAAATTTCACTTATTGACAGTTGATACTCACAAAACATTATATTCTGGAAGCGATTATACCGAACCCATTGGTTAATACTGGAAGCAGCTTCAAATGTAATCACTAGTTGAAACTGTACTTAACATGTAAAATGTACCTATTCATAATTTATGTAGAATCGCTTTTACTATGTAAATCTCATCAAAATTGAAATATTACTAGATATAGCCATGGACTTGGTCAGTGATAATAAATGTTAACAAAATCTACTTCCATTGAAGTCTTTGGACGTAACAGTTTCGTCTTCGACTCGGGATAATTTTCAAAATATTCAGGACCTCGAAAGAATTTCCGGAAATAATTTGACCTCTAGCGGTATCACTAGTGAAACTATTTTGAAATAGATCTTATTTTATTAGTACTTTCACTGTTTTTAATTCATATTTATCCATCATACGACATATTCAATCACCGGGTAGGTGAGTTTCGAATATTCAACATTTGGCAACCGTGACAGGACTGCGACTATGGAGAAGATGAAAAAAAATACCTACTTGCAATACAATTATGTTCACTCGACTAATTTTCGACGATATTTTGAAATTGTTCACCCAAATTCTATAAAGTGAAGTTTATGGCGGACAACATTGCAAATGAGTATTTGAATGCAGATAATATGTATCAGTGCTCTAGTGAAATAGGACTGGCTTTTATCTTGGAGCCAATTTGTTGACAATGATGAGGCTATTGGTTCAGAGTATAGGTTCCAATATCTCATTCAAGCAACGATACCTAACTCGAGAGCTCGACAGCTTTGTAGATAGCTACCCTCCTGGTGTAGAAAACGTAGGTGATTGAAAGTATGATGAGAAGATTTGCAAGAAAATATATATATTTCATGTACGTGAATTGCTGGAGCTAGTTTTGAAAATTATTTCGAGCGATAACCATTTTTTACGATAAAATGGAATCTCAGTTACGTGTTTTGTAATCACTTAATATCACCTCAGAAACTTGTGTACAGCTTTGTTATATCCTTTGATAAAGTCTTGCCTTCCTGAGTTTCTTATTAAAGTATGGCAAATGAGTAGTCTTTATGCTGCCGCATCTGTCAAAGATCGCCTCGACATATTGATGAGTTTTCTGAGACCGGTAGTCGAAAATGAAGAAAGATAACTTTGGCTGCGTCTGGATTTAATATCTAGAACAAATCCAAAAAGATGAGTTATGCCTCAAAACAGATTTCACTAACAGCTTCTGGGTTAATGAATAATAGGTTCCAGAATAAATGTTATTTCTACAGTGGGATCCATTCGAGTGAACTTAGTACAAAGGACCTAATTCGATCGCAAAAGCAATTAATTGAATAAGCTTGTTGTCATCAATGCCTGGAATATGAACATATTTCTGGCAGATGTCGAGTAAATGTCACATGCACCATCTGTAGTAAAAAACACTGTGCTATTATGTGTCCAAAGCACGAAGATTCAGAATTGCAACCATCTGAAAGGATACACACTAATGTGGAGAAAAATTTTTCGAATAGTTATTTTTTCAAACTTTTCTTGCAAACATAAATTGTCAACTAGAATAGTTCTGAAAAATCTGGGACAGCCCGAGTAATTGTGCTAATGCTAATTGTGATGCTCTCAGAACTCATATTTAACAAAGGCAGACGCGGAAGACATAGATTATGATTGCGACAAGAAGGAACTATTCAAGCACTTTTTGACGGTTCAAGAACGATTGCTGTTAACCATAACTGCTATCGCATGACTTCTGGGTAATTGAAAGATAGCTTAAAAACGTATTGATTCATTGCTGAAAAAACTCGAAGCAGGTGGTTATTATAAACAATATAATCAAGTTCTCAGGGAATGGTTGAATGAGGACATCATTGAAAAGGTTCGTTAATTAGACTTACAAAAAGAGGCACACTATTTACCTCATCGTCATGTAGTGAGAGAAAACAGTTGAACCACAAAGACAAGACCTGTTTTGGATCTACCCGACAATAGAATCATCCATCCATAAACCCGTCTTATTCCCATTGAGTGATTACCAAGCGAGTGATTTTATCAAAAGTTTAACGACATCTCGAGCCCATAGGATTTTCTTGTCAGGTTTCTATTTGTCCGAAAATATTATTACAGAAAACATGGATGCTGAAAACGGGCTGGAACACAGAAATGCCGAAAGACATCAAAAGCAGCTTTATGAGTTGGGCCAAAGAAATTCCCACGCTTTTGACCCTAAAAATACCCAGAAGATTTTTTGTTTCAGCTGAAGGAGAAAATCACTACAGTTTGCATGTATTTTGTGACTCTAGTCAACAAGTTTATGCTCCAGCCCTTTTTTTAGGATCCGAAACATGTGACGGCGTAAATGATCAACTTGTACAAGCTAAATCTCGAGTATATCCATCGGAGCCAGATTATCCAAAACTGTTTCTGATACCAATAATCCTAGTATTTTGGTCTAGTCCTGGATAACGGATGATGGGAAGCCTTTTGTTTGGAATCGAGTGGAAGAAATTCGTAGTTTCACTAATAAAAATGCATGCAGCAAATCTTCCTCCCGTGGATGCTTACCAAGATAACTGATCGATTCAAAATGATGGGAGGGGCCCCGATGATTGAGTAAAACTCAGAAATTTCGGCCAACACGGAGATCAAAGATCTTAGAATAACATGTATAGAAGCCAGGAGACAAAGTACCAGGGGACACAGGAATACGTCTGGAAAAAACATCCAGGGTGTTTCCGAATGACACTTACAACGTTGGCATATAGATTCCTACTTTCCGAAGAACGATAAACTATTGAGTAAGAAGAGATGAGAAGAGAAAAGAAGTGCAAAATTGAAGTAAGTGTCTGAAATTTAGGCCGGAAAGTGGAATATTTCTAAGTTCATACCAAAGATGTTGCCAGCTAGTATCCACGGTAAGGTCATCGCGCAAGCAGAACATTTAAAATAATTATCACACAAACCCAGCGAAAATTGTGACGATGTATAAATATATTAGGTACCTCATTGTAAAGAAATTGTACTAAATTTCTGACTCACTCTTTTTTATTTCGAAAGCGAAGAGAAAAATAAACTCAACTCAAAATATATTGAATCCAAAAAAATTATTAGGGAAATATTTCTATTAACGACATAATTATATTACAATAAATGGTTCAAAAAAATTGTGAAGAGATCACAATATTCAGCTGCAACTATAAATTGATATTTAAAGCTTTTTTGCGCGATCGATGTTTTTTGTTTATTTACAGCATCGATTGTCAGGTCGGTAGTTGTGTTTACTGGTTTCTAAGTCCAACACGTCGTCAAGTGATTTACTTACCGTTCAGACGTCGGTAAGTAAATTACATACCGACGTCCCAGCCCTACAAACATTAAAAAGGTCCTAAATATTGTATATTAAGTATCAAGAACGGCAAGGATTGTTTACCGGTCGACAGCAATGTTTATATTATAATTTTGCTGGAGACCGGTATTACCCTTAACGTTCGAGATGCTTATACCATTTTTTGCGCGATCGCATTGAAATAAACTTCGAATAAAATCATTTAAATTTCTTCGGAATGAACGAAATGTCAAAGGTGACATTTATACTTCTTGATCAGTTTAAAATAAAATTGCGGTCGACCGATAAACAACCCTTACCGTTCTTGATACTTAAGAGCCTTAATATATTATAATATAATGATACTTAATAGCCTCTATTATAACATGGAATGTCAAACATCTCAATACAAAAATAAATGTAAGTAAACATGAAAAGAAAAACGAAAAAGAAAAAATCACCTGTTGTGATAAGGGTATAATTATGATACCTAGTAACTCAAATTCAAAAAAATATCAATAGAATAAACCAATTATGAACAATGAAAAAACGAAAATAAGAAGAGAAAAAAAAGATAAGTCTAGTGTCATTCCAGAGTTATGAATTGACGGAACCATCAATTGGGTTGGAAAAGCCTCTCAGGTGATGGTAATCGCGTCGTGGTTATATTTTCCCACAATCAATTCCCACATCAGTTAACAACTACCGAAGTCCTATGGGTCCTATGACAACCATTTTCTTGCTAAGAGAGTGACGGGTTTCAAAAAAACTATTACATTTTTGAGCAAGATAGAGCTATTTACGAACCCAGCGTTATTTAGGAACGCCACAACTGAAATGGAAAACAATCCAGGAAATAAGAATCATTGACTGGATTTCTACAACTATGACACCGTGTTGCAGTGTCCATGTAACACATCCCTCCAGTACGATGATATGACAAGTCATAAAACCATCCTTCCGGACGACGGCTACCCGTAGATACGACAGGTCTATGGAATCATGACCCACCATGACACACCTCTGAAAGTTTGTTTTCCACTCAAGGTTGTCCCAAGACTAGCAACACGCCCGTGAAAAATGTGGGCCTTAACAAAAAAACAAAATTCACGGGAAGCATTTTTTAACAGGAATACGGAAACCTCCAAAAATTTCGTCATGGGAATACTATTGCAAGATATTAAATGAAAATGAACACGGTAAAACTAGAATAAAATTATTATTTAACGTGACCAAAAAAAAAAGAATATGTGTGCATTTACAATACGATAGGGAATATAATAATGAAGATAAATTTGGACAAGACATGGCCTTTCCACCCTTTCCTCCACTGGAACGTTTGGAAGGAAGAAACCCACCAAGACGGAACCAAATGCTAACAGTTTAGCGATAGCACACAATATTAACAAAAACTAGAATAAATTATGAAATTATATGTTTTTTCCGTCGACCGTGCTATTAACATTCTCAACATTAGACAAAATCATGTATTAATGACCCCTATTATTGCATGATTTACATTAATGAACGATTTTCCTATAGGCAACCCAACGCACATCTTATTAATTATATTTATATTGACAGTTACCTGTGGTGTAGGCAACCAAACTTACATTCCAATGTCATTATTTATTTTTGACAGTAATCACCTATGAAACAAATAATTTTTTTTATTTTTTAAATATTGGGAAAAACGAGTACAGCTTATACAGTCGACGGAAAAGCTTTGTAACTAGCACGATTATTAGAAGGGCAATCAACAATCTCGATTGTTGATGGCTCTCAATAATACACTTGTTGGTTGAATAACTAATAGGGCGAGTTGTACCAAACACCTAAACTCGGTTTAATGATGACTGATGTTTAGACTGATGTAATTGTTGATAATAAATACATCAATCAGCCACAGTCTAAACATGAGTCATCATTAAACCGAGTTTAGGTGTTTGGTACAACTCGCCCTTAATCAACAATCATTAACTGAACGTGTTAGACCACAAATAGACAGGTGTCTCAAAATATAGTTTTGTTATCAGCTAAGGTAAACAAATATACCGGAATAAAATATAAAATATAGTATGTATTAGTCAGGTACACAGGTGAAACTAAATAATTCGTATTTTGTCGTACAAAATAGTATATTAAAGTATGAGTGGATATCAAGGTCTTTAAGAAACGCGCGATTTATCGAACACGACGGCGAAGCCCGGGAGCTCGAAATAGAGCAAGTGTTTTAAAGACCAGTTATCCGCGAAAACTTGACGTTATTTTTTTTATTGGTGCACTTTGACATTATAAATACTGGTCTATAACTACTACAACAACAAGAAATGGAAATAAGCAATAATAAATAAAAATGGTAGAATTGCGTTGTCATGGAAATGGGGAAAACAAACTAATTTGCATTTTGATGAAAGTTCAACCTTATTGAGTTCTGAGAATGTTAGGAGTATTAATTTAAATACCATTTCCTCCGACTTGAAAAATCGAAATGTTGATATCTCAAACAATACCAACTGTACTTTCCAATTTCATTTATGAAATTGAAATTGTTAAATATTGTTCGAATGAAGATTTTGACGTTACAAAGTACTCCTGTCGGATCAATAATAGAAAAATTGTCATTTAGACCAATACAAGAAAACATTGTTGTATTCTGTGTACTCAGCTATAAAGATATTCAATTTAGACCAAGACTTCGTTTCTCGAGTTGTTGATGTTGCCATGGTAACTTAAAAAAACGCGCGTGTTTGAAAGTTCGATTTAAACACGCTGAGGCGTGCTTTAAATAGGTAAAATGGTTCACCAATAAGAAAAATAATTAATGTATTATTTGTGATTGTATCGATATTATACTATGATAAAACGTATATTGAGAACAAAAGCGCTACCAAGCGAAAAACATAATTTCTCAATATTCACACGATAAGGAAATGCTGCAAAATAAACTGAATTATGAACTTGGACAAAGCAAGGATTTCAAAAAATGTTTGAGTGTAATGGCTGTTCAAAAATATGCTGGATTATGAAGGTGCATGAAGCAAAAAATCCAGAAAATTTGAAACCGGAAGGTTGTTCTCTTAAAGAACAACGTTTTTAGCATTTCAAAAACTAAAAAACAGAAATACAAACATAATACACCAACTGGATTATTGACAACGTCCAAAAGATAGAAAATAATGTGTACTCATGACACGAAATCATAAGATAACAAAAGGGCATATAGAAGGTGACGGTAGACAGTAAACCACAAAAATATCGTATAAAGGTACCCACTAAGACATATACAAGGATCTAAGTTTCAGATAAATATAGAAACAACATGTATCTGTAACCAAAGATCATTGTTGACAACAAAACAATACAGAGACATTCCATTATATACTCAATATTTTTTTATTTTGAAACAGAAGAAAATTAGAATAGTCACGTTAATAATGAACTACTTTAAGGGAAAACTCTAAATTAATCAGAATCACTGTTAGATATGACTCGCAAATTATAATCTTTTAGACGCATCTAAATTATCAGAAAGTTGCAGAAGGCTCATCATCGGAAAGATTTTCATCTACATCAATAAATTGGTTCTTTAAATCTGTAACATGCCAGTTACCTAAATCATTACCAGATAGATCCTTCAAATTGTAAGCTAATTTAGAGATAACTCTGTTGACAACACAGGGTATGTATTCAGCGGCAAATTTAGGTGCAAAATCATTAGATTTAGACAGAACATAATTCTTTTTCCATAACCTGTCACCTACATGAAATTGTAAATCTTTTGCCATTTATCTCCAGAGTTAATTATGTTATTTGCGTTTTCGCTAACTACACCATAAAAATCTCCACTTAACGGAACGTTTCCAGCAGAATTTATGAAAGCTGGGGAGTAAACCGTAACGTCATGTTTCGCTGTTCTGATTGCTTGTGCAACTCTGTGCAGCGAATTATCCCAGTGATTATGAGACGAATATTCATGAATATAACATCTCAAAGCTGTAACAGTTGTTTTGTTAATTCGTTCTGTGTGATTTGCTTGGGGATGATAGAGGGCGTTATAGAATATTTTATGCACCTTATATTGCGACATTAAGTTCTAAAAAAAGGACATAAAAACAGTACCATTATCGACAAAAAAAGTTTGTGGAACACCAGAAACAAGAAAAACTTGGTTTTCCATAAATTTTGGAATGCCCTTAGCGGTTGCGTGTTGCGTTGGATGAACAAAACAAAATTTGGTAAACCAATCGGTTATTACTAATACTAATCTGTCACCAGATTTTGATTTGGGATAAGGACCTATCAAATCGGCAGAAATACATTGTCACGGAAAATTTATATTTTCATACTGACCCATATTACCAGCTTAAGGTAAGTTTTGTGTTTTACGTGAACCACAAACTGAACATTTATTAACGTAGCGAGATACAGAACTGCTGAGTTTTGGCCAATAGTAAAGTTCGGAAATACGAGAAATAGTTTTTGATATGCTTGAATGGACAATCAAATCATTATCATGGAATAATTTTAATGAACTCTAGGGGTGGGAACAACAATTTTCCAAATAGATAAATTTCTAGAAATGGGATTTTATTTTGAAAATCAATTAATATGAAAAATCTGATAGATACTACCAATAAATTGATCCAAAAAAAATTCACCAAATTTATTGAAAATAAGGAAACAATATTTAAGTCAAATTCAAGAGTACTTATCAAAGTTATTAAAAAACGTTAACGAAGAGGTAGATTTGCGAATATTTGCATAAAATTGGGTTATATAAAAAAATATTCAAATTTGCTTCTATAGTAGTATAAAATTTCAAAGTTTGTCAAGTCAGAAAGTATTTCCAAAATGTATCAAAGTATGGAGAGATATGAAAAATTCCAAGTTTTAGAAATATTCAAACTATTGGAAAGCTGAAAAAAATAATCAAGCAACTAACTACCGTAAGTGATCTTCAAAACATGATAGTATAGGTACACAAAATATAAAAAGTTGATAATTGAATGTATAACGCAATATCATATACTGGAAATTATGCACCAAATAACTCAATAAACATGTTAAATTTTCCTCTACTGAAATAAAGTAATGGTCGAAAACAACAATCAATATTTCAACAGTTAATACACAGAGAAAAAGGTGAACCAAAGAAATTTAAACTATAATTACCAAAAGCTACGAGGAGTAGTCAAAAATAAATAACCTGAAAAACTTGATTAGATACAATCAACTCAACAAACCTCAATATTGACCAAATTGCAACCTAAACCGTCCCAGGCTAGAGCACTTCACCTCAAGGAGTGGAATTCGGCACTAATTAAACTATTTTAATATGACATATGGCTACCCGGTGTTCTGGGAAACCACTAAAGCGCAATACAACAGTATGCAAGTTGTGCAAAATAAATGTATTAGGATGGCGGTTTGGAAGGGAATCTTCCTCAATAGACTTCCGAAAAACTCCACCATTCACGAAAGAGCCAATATTCCTCGTATTAAGGAATATATACACAAATTAGCTTGTAACTACTACAACTATTGTCTTCCGGATAGTGTTAAGGAGACAATGAAACACTCCCGCGCAAGCAGTTTCAGAGGGTACAAACTCTTGCATGCTAACCTTCCAATAGAGTTCCTACCAGAGCTTAACACCACCTAATTCTCTAATCGTACACTCTGTAAATTTGTAAATATATCTACATAGGAAGAATGATTGGGAAGGATGAAAGAGGGTGAAAGCGTATGTAAATAAGGACGAAAGGACTGTGTATGGGCAATAGATAAGGTAGTTATTAAATTGTAATTTTAATGTTATCATTTTTATCAGTAGATCTAGAAATAACTTTTTATTTTTAATTTTCTTTTATTTTCTGCTTTTAAACTTCAACAAGCCTTTAACATGTGACTCTGTTTTTCGTAAGCTTTTCAGAGACAATACAACAAAATCTCTGTGGGAATGTAAGCGGTCTATTTTATGTCTGATTTTATGTCATACACTATCGTAACAAACGGGTAATGCAGCAGCAAGGAACCGTTGTTGAGGGAGTTTGCAACTATGGAGGACTTTAATGGAGCCTGAACACCGGCGAAGTGGCATTGCTGCGAACTATTGATTATCACAGGTCCCCAGTGCACTGTGAATAATGTAAATAGTTTTTGTTAATAACCTCCGTATAATGTACTTTATAATTTTTGGTTGAATAAAGATTTATATAAAAAAAACTATTTTAAACGCTATCACTGGGGTGGGGTGTACAATCAATATTAAATTGGATGAATCCATGTTTTTAATCGAAACGAAGCAATTAAAACCAGAAGCAAAGGGGGAAAAGCTGAAAAATGAATCTACTTAATCCCGAGCACGTTTATCCAATTCAATAATTATTAAATAATTAATACGAAAAATGAGAATGATAATTATTTATTGAATTATTTGAAACTCAACATAAATTGAATATTTCAAAAACTTAACGGAGAGAATGCCATATTGTATTAATTAGCACGCCAAATCCAAATCTTACACTCGC
Organism: Galerucella calmariensis; assembly: GCA_910591675.1. Lineage (NCBI taxonomy): Eukaryota > Metazoa > Arthropoda > Insecta > Coleoptera > Chrysomelidae > Galerucella > Galerucella calmariensis. The sequence continues at coordinate 16,063 of CAJUYG010000569.1, read as the reverse complement.
TAAGGATTAGACGGAGGAACTTATCTTATAAGGTTGAGGATATTTGCAGCTCTTAGCGCTATGGTGGCGATGTCGGTGATGTCTTCTCTCGCCGGATCGGGAACGCGAACAAAGGTAACTGAATCATGCCTAGATTTAAAATTGGGAACCTGTCTTAAACTTGTCTTAAAATTATCGTGAACTTGCCGGCTGCAGAGCTGCGGAAAGAAGAGGAAACAGTGATAAGGAACTAGGAAAAACATTAGGAAGAAACGAATAAATAGAACAGATCAGGAAAAAACAGAGCATATGCTATAGCGCATACAAAACCCGAACTCCACGTGTTAAAATACAACTTAACAGTGATCTGTTGTATTATATTCGTTTTGTTGCTTAAGTATACAAAAAATGTGGATTAGCAAATGAGCAATAAGCAAATAACTCGGCAAATAAGCAATAAATCTAGATAAATTGTAAGCACTAGAAAATAACCTATAATCCTACGTTAAACAGATAATAAACGTAGGTGAAGTTGAAACCAGTGAAAATTCAACATTTAGTTTTAGAGTTTACCAAAAAGTTTATTTAAATACCTTCCGTTGAAATTTGTGATTGATTGAATAAAATTATTAAGGATCAAGAAAATTAATATGTCTTCAGTATTTTGTTGGATTTTCAGTTCAACTCGTTATCGATTATTTTACTGAATAGATGAAAAAAGATTATTAAATTTCAATTTGAATATAAGAAGGTCGCTTAAATGGATCTCAAGTTAGGTGATACTAAATTGAAAAAAATTAGAAGCGACATTTCAAAATTTGAATTATAAACTTAAACTTTCAGAAACATATTTTTTGGTCTATAAAACTATACCGCAATGAGGGAAAAATTTGAAAAAGTTGATTCTCAACATTATAAAAAATTTGGAAGGACATTTAAAAAATTTTTTTCACACGACACTGAAAAATAAATTGTTGTTTTTTTTGCGCCACCCTAATATCAACATATTGCAAAAGCTTACCATAATTTGATACTGTTAAAGAAATATCTTCGATTCGTCTCCTTCGGATATGGCGGTGGCAGAAGAGACAGATTCACGAGGTGACGAGTGCAGTCTTTCGTCGACGTCGAAAAAAATAATAAGACTCGCCCCGTAAAATATTGCCACTTTTTATATTATAACAAATGTCTGAGTCCGTTTTTTTGGAGTAACATTCGTAAAATTCTTTTTCCATTAGTGATTTCGACAACAATTTTAGGCAGAGAAAATAAAGTGCAGACAAATATACATGGTATTTTACAAAATTCGCAACAATTGAAACTGGTTAGCGATTTTTAGAAAAACTCAGATTCACGTTAAATTTAAAAAAATAAAAAATGCAAATTGAATACCAACCCTCATATTCTTCTATTAAAAATTTTTAATATTACAATATAATATAATATACAATATAAAATAGCATAATATAAGCAAAACGTTAATTACTAATAATAATAATATTAAGAATAACAATAAAAATTCTTACAATGTAGCGTGATGCACTATTGTTTTTTGCTACATTGACAATCTTTTATATGATGATACGGTTTTAAGCAACAATAGAGATCGATGAATTATTAGTTGTTATCCACATTATTCATAATTTAAATTAATTCGGTACATTTCGGACATCTTTTTGAACACCTCATGCCTTTTTATGCGTTATGAAATTATTTCTTATAAAACAAGCAATATTGCCACTGATAATGTACGAGGTGCAAGTTTTACCAAGCTGTAGCTCCTAAACTATAAATGCTACAGGAAAAAGTATCCTATGAAATTTATGGGAAATTCCATGCTCTACAATTCAGTTACCACCATTTTCAATTTATCATTGACCATTAACCAAATATTTAGCAAAAACCATATGGAAAAAAGTTTGGAGCGTTATATTTGGAAACCTATGCGTTATACTCAAAAAAAGTTTTGAATAAAAAAGATGGCAAGTATTATTATCTACAATAATGATCTCCACAATTTCTGTCGTACGATGCGTGGTTCGCGAGATATTTCTTAAAACGTGTTTTTCAAGATGGCGGCTGAAGTGAAGCCCTTCCCATGACGTCAGCTTGGATTTACATTCAGGGACAACCCTGAACTATTGAAGAAAATACCTGTTCCAGTACATATTTTACAAAAAATACCCGGCTCTTGGCCTATGAAAAGATGTTCAGCTAGGCAACGCTGTGGAACATTATTAGTTTTTTTCAAACATTCGGAATTTCCATCTACTTTGGTCAAAAGACAACCTTTTGTAAAGTGTATCATTAATTGTGGAAAGGAAAAACTAGATATTCTGGGTGACGATAATTGATTTCAAATCAGCCTAGGAGTTTAGCATTTTTGGAATATATTCGCGCAGACTATCAAAAAGTAGGGATGGGACATAGGTAGAAGGATTTTGGAAAATAAAAATTAGGGACTTGGAAACTGACCAGTAATAGAGCTAAGTCGTTTCAGTTTTGCTGCCACTCCGACAAGTTTTGTTGTTCTTTTCACAAACCTGCAGTTATTCATATTTGTGGAAGATGAGTCTTTGGTAGGAATTTAAAACTGAATTGGTTCTGTTTCAACAAGTAAAATAAATATAGTTTTCTGCTGAGATACCGTTTTCAGCCACAAATGATTATAGTTCGTATTTCCAATTTTAATTTTGTTCAAGCTTAAAGCTGAATACAGTTTCAAACTGGTCTTGTGTTAAATTTTAAGAATTACTGTTAATCAGTGGTCCTCTCCGAAATCACTTTGTTATTCTTAATCGGTAATTCTTGTTGCGAAACATTATTGCACTTTTTCCCCAACATCTTCTTAAACCTTTGCTGTTCTGAGTGGCTCTCAAACATTCTCAGACGTTCTGGTGTGTTTGAGTGTAACTATAGTACCTAACATCTTCGGAGAGTATCAGGTTTCCGCTGACGTTCAGGTTTATCTGATATTTCCCGAAAGATTCCCGTTTATGTCCTCATTCCGTTAGGAAAAATACAGTTCCCAAAAATACTTCAAATTAATTCCCCTAAGTCATACCCTTGTTATGAGCTGCTCACAAACATTCTTAAACGTTCTGGTGTGTATGAGTGTAACTAGTAACATTTCTGTTAGTAAAGATACCGTTCCCAATGATATTTTAAATTTCCCATAGTCGAAGCCTTGTTGTTCTAAGTTGCTTTCAAACATTCTTAGACGTTCTGGTCAGGGGTAGGGAATCTCCGAACGAGCGAGGGTACCGCCACCTAGGGGGTCAGAAAATATAGTAAAATTGCGGATTTAATGAGGACATGAAGAGAACTGTAACGCCGTTGAAAGATACTTCCACCTGCTTCCACCCACTTCGACTGTTTAACTTAACCTAATAACCACTTGTTTGTAGACGTGTCTAAATTATCTACGTTGTAGGCGATTTTGTCAATTTTGTGCCTTAGTAGTAAATTTTCCAAGTTATTGTATATATATATATATATATATA
>CAJUYG010000569.1:0-12571 GCA_910591675.1 Galerucella calmariensis | reverse complement strand
AGTTTTTTTTTATAATATAAAACATGTTTGATTAACTGAAAAGTGACAAAATATTGAAGTAGTTACTCTTTTATACAGCTTTAAACTTCCGAGCCATGAAGAACAACGTTCGGTTTGGCTGGAGAGAAGTGGAAACCTCTTTTTGGATTTAACAGGGCACAAAAATTGGAGAATATGCCCTCGTGACTTTGGCCAGGACTGCTTTGTTAGAGTAGAAAAAGGCGAAGGCATGGTATTGAAAAGGTTATCTTTGCCATCCCTGTTTTTTTAGATTACAATCCAAAGGAGGGATCTGATTTTTTGTTTCCCACTATGGTACCCTCACAGGTAACAGCTCTTCAGCAAAATAAAGGTATTTATTGTTGTAAGTTTGATATAATTTAATTGATACAAAGTTTCTGTAGATGTGATGAAAGAATCTATTCAAGGGAATTGATTAATGGTGTTTTTTGCAACTCGCTATGATATAATTTTGGCAGTCATACAATGTACCTAAGAAATATTAACATAATTTTTATGTTACAGCTATTCCATCCACGAGCCGGGTGTGTGAGGAGGACATTTTGCAGAGCATCAAGCCATTATCAAATAATGGTATGTATCAAGTAATAGTATATTATTAAACGAGCAATTTATGATAGCCATAATTCACGATGGGTGACGTTTGCGTCACGAGCCGCAGGCGAGGGGCGCAAGTCACCCAAGTGAATTATGGCCATAAATTGCGAGTAGAATACTATACTTTGTCCACGACACTTAATTTATTTATTAATAAATAAAAGTCAGTAGCGATTTGGCATATTACTAACCTCAAAATGTTGTGGCATCTACTTCAAATAATTTGACATATATAGAGATGGGCGATACTGTAAAAAGTATCAATACAACGTACCGTTATAAATATATTGTTTTAAAATACTTAATATTAGAAAATATCGTTATGAAAAGTATCAATACTAAAAATTACAATATTTTATAGATACGATATATGTCAGAAACAAATTTCCTGAACAAAATACACAGATTTAATAGTTTACTTCATATTGTACCCCCATCTCTAGTCGTGAATTATGAACCATAATACACTACAGTGTATTATGAACCATAATTCACGACAGTTGATATATGGGTACCATATACCTTTAGTAAGGAGGTAAAATATTGACTTATTATTAGGTGGTCGTGGACAAAATATCTTCTATATGTGTCTTTTGTTATATTATTTGATTTGTTTAATTTCCATAAGAAACAAACTGAATAACATGTTTTATAGTACTATATTAGTAAATGATTAAATTTTCTACAGATACTGCAAATATGTATGCTCCACCTCCCAGAAGTAAAAAAAAGAATTTCTCGAAGAAAGGTACAAGCGTTTTTCAAAGGTGAGTAGTTTCAAGAAATAGATATGTACCTAAATGTTTACAATTATATATGTGTGAGCTATATGAATAAAAATATCCAAATTTAATTGGATAATATAATATATTAGTCATGATAGTCATAACCAAGTCATAATCATGAGCAAACTAGAAATAGATGTGTTTCATGTTTTCTTCAATATACATCTGCCTATCTGCCCACAGAAACAGTTGCTGATAGATAAAACTATTTTTTTATTTGTACGAAACAATGTTATTCTTAAAAAATATCTTTGAAATGAGTACATTTAACAGTTAACTCAAATTACTTTCTTTATTTGCAGAAGCCGAGGAATCAACAAAAAAAGATTTTTACAAGACAGTGATCCTCATAAAGCGCCTTAGAGCAAAAAATGTTGACCAAAAAGATATAAAACATTTTGTGAAACTAGTTACTGAAAAGGAAGGGTTAGTGAACATCTTGGGTAATTACTCGAAAGTGGCCCTCAATTTTTTTGAATCAAATCTGAAAAATTTGCGTATGAAGCCCAAGAAGCGTAGGTTCTGCCAAGATGACAAATTGTTTGCACTGTCATTGTACAAGAAAAGCGCCCGAGCATATCGCTTCCTGTCCAAGTTTTTCAGCTTAGGTACCATCCCGAAAATCTTTAAGCAAAATCCTGAATAGTGTATCCTTTTTACCAGGTGTGAATGAACACATTTTCACACATTAAAGATCCAGGTCAGTAAGCTGGGGGAGGAGGACAGGTATTGTGTTTTAATGTTTGATGAAATTTCTCTCCATCCTCATTTAAAATATAATCTGAAAACACATTCTGTAGATGGGTTTGTGGAGCGAAGGTTACAGTTTGCTGACCACGCCCTAGTATTCATGGCAAACGGTATTCGTAAATCTTGGAAGCAACCCATATTTTTTGGTTTTTGTGAAGGTACCACACCAACAGTCAACTTGGTGCATTGCATCAAAACGATTATTGGATAATTGCAGGCTATCGGTATCACTGTGATCGCTACTGTATGTGACCAAGGTGCCACTAATCAAGCTGCCGTGAATCAATTAGTAGGACCTAGTCGCACTGGGCCCCTAACTTACACAGTTGGAGATCCTTTTCAAGAGATCGTTCACCTTTATGATCCCCCCCCATTTATTAAAGGGGATCAGGAACGGTCTTTTAAGTGAGGATCTTCAATACGAGATGAACGGCAGCAAGAAAGTGGCATCTTGGTCGCATATATCTCGATTATATGAGATCGATTGAATGCAAGGACCCTTCAAGCAATGGGTTAAGTTGACTGATGAACATGCCCATTTTTTCATTATCTTCTCATATTTGTGTATTATGTATTTACTAAAAGTTATTTGTTTGAAAACAATACCTCCTTCTCCTATTTCAGTGATTATTGATTTTTATTGAATGTTTGTGAATTTTTAACTTCAATATGTTATATTTGATTTTTTTTGTACTCCACAATATGCATCTTTTTCTGTATTCCAACAATAACGGTGAGAGGGTCACTGTTCCACTATTTGTTGTACTTTGCGTCTTTCCCTGATCACTGTTAATCATAAACTTATTAATGCTTCTTACCTTAAAAAATCGTTTTACCTTACATCGTATGCGATTCAAAATAATTTACTACATTTATTGCTCTGCCTGTTTTAAAGGAATCTTCTTTTCCACTGTTAGCGGAGATCACAACCATGTCAAATGTGTTAGAGTTTCATTTTCCGACCTGTAAGATGGTGCCACTGGTAAAATTAATTCGTCATATGAAGCGCCACGGGTCAGATTCCCATCTATCAGTGTTATGTTATCTATGGTTCTGGTATGTTTGAGTGTAACTAGAGTATCAAGTTTTCGCTGACGTTCAGGTTTATCTGATATTCCCCGAGAAATTCCCGTCAGTAAAGATACCGTTCCCAATTTCCCACAGTCAAACCCTTGTTGTTCTGAGTTGGTATTAAACATTCTTAGAAGTTCTGGTGTGTTTTAGTATAACTAGTAACATCTTTGGAGAGTTTCAGGTTTCAGCTGACGTTCAGATTTATCTGATATTTCCCGAGAGATTTCCGTTAGTAAAGGTAGCGTTCCCAATAATATTTCAAATTAATTTCCCATAGTCAAACCTTTGTTGTTCTGAGTTGCTCTCCAACATTCGTAAAAATTCTGGTGTGTTTGAGTGTAACTAGTAACATCTTTGGAGAGTATCAGGTGATCGCTGACGATCGGGTTTGTCTGATATTTTCCTTGGAATTCCGCAAAATTATTATTTTTTCTTTGCTCTCAATTGGAAGTTAATCCCTAGTGAGTCCGTTTAGTTAAGTTGTAAGAACGATCAGAATAAATTTTTAAAAATACCTAAACCGAATGTAGTCCAGTAACTGAAGACCTGAAAATAGGCAAATCAATATATTTGTCCAATAATTTTTTTTTGGTTGATATGTAGGTCTTGACAGGTACTTCAAAGGGAGAAAAAGTTCTCCAAGATTGCCCCTTAGCTAAGGGCCCAAAATGGCCCCTAACGCCCTCCAAAAAACGGTTTCCCGCCATTATCTCCCGAAATATGCAATTTGGAAAATTTTGTTCAGGTAAAAAGTGAAGGTCGTTAAATTATCTACAAAAATAGTCTCTATAATTTTTCCCAGAATGCAATAGTTTTCGAGATATAATCGCATCCAAACGTCCCCTCGCTTACGCGGCTGCACTACCTCTATAAATGCTACCGTCTATAAAATTAACTTGTAAATCGGCGGACAAATTCTTCCATAACTCGGTCAAAAATTGATATTTTTCGATGATTCTAGGTTCATTGTAATGGGAATATCCGTAGGTATCAATATGTGTACCTTAAACCCCGTTTTCGCCCGTCGAGGACATTGCAAAAAGTGGCCAATGTTATTTTTCCCCAATATTTTGGCCTCTTCCATTAAATCATTGACATTTTATATATTTGAAATGGTTTATTATCCCTTGTTTTTCAAATGGGATCTGGGAAGCTCCTGAATGTTCCTGGAATTTTTTTTTCAGTATCTTTGTGGCGTTTCAATAAAAAGTTTATTCATTTATTTGCATTTTTCAGTCGTTTTCGGAGTTCTCACAAATCTTTCAAATTTTCCCGGTCCCTGGAAAATGAGTGCATTGTATTCCGAATGAAAATATTGGTTCAGAGAGTAGACATAGTAAGCTTTCAAATGGTGTGCATTTAATAACAATATAATTGAACATTAGTTCTTTATTTTCGCTTGCTTACAAGATTTGTGAGAACTCCGAAAACGACTGAAAAATGCAAATAAATAAATAAACTTTTTATTGAAACGCCACAAAGATACTGAAAAAAAAAATTTCCAGGCTCCATATGAAAAAACAAGGGATAATAAACCATTTAAAATAAATAAAATGTCAATGATTTAATGGAAGAGGCCAAAATATTGGGGAAAAATAACATTGGCCACTTTTTGCAATGTCCTCGACGGGCGAGAACGGGGTCTAAGGTACACATATTGATACCTACGGATATTCCCATTACAATGAACTTTAAATCATCCAAAAATATTGATTTTTGACCGAGTTATGGAAGAATTTGTCCGTCGGTTTACAAGTTAATTTTATAGACGGTAGCATTTATAGAGGTAGTGCAGCTGCGTAAGTGAGGGGACGTTTGGATGCGATTATCTCGAAAACTATTGCATTTTGGAGAAAAATGATGAGGACCATTTTTGTAGATAATTTAACGACCTTCACTTTTTATCCGAACAAAAATTTCCCAAATTGCATATTTCGGGAGATAATGGCGGGAAACCGCTTTTTGGGGGGCTTAGGGGCCATTTTGTACCCTTAGTCAAGGCGCAATCTTGGAGAATTTTTTCTCCCTTCGAAGTACCTGTCAAGACCTACAAATCAAGCAAAAAAAAATTATTGGACAAATATATTGATAGGTTTGCCCCTTCAGTTACTGGACTAATGGGAAAATTATTCTTTTTTACTTTTAAAGGAAATGCTCGAATGTAAAACCGAACCTGGTTAAGGGAACACTGATTTATACCGTTGCATCAAATACTTGGCTTAGTTATTTATTTAATTTGGGATTGCTTTAATTGCCTGGTTATATGCATTGGCTTTAGTTTTCTTTAGCATTAGCTCGCTCAGTAAATGCTACAGGCTGCACCCGCTTGTTAACCAAAATTAATGAATTCTGCATGAGCTTTTATTTTTTTTTGTATTGCATTGAAAGCTATCGCTTTATATTACATTTCATATATATACATTTTTGTTATTTGTATCGTAAAATTTGACTCAGTAAAAACGGTTGTCTCAGTAAAAACGGTTGTAATCATACATTACTTCTCTTTAAAATTGTTTAATGTGACATTTTGGGCGAAAATCAATAAACTGTGGTAACATTTGGCGACTGTTATTTATTTATTCTTTATCAGTTTTCTGCACTTCAATAGGATTGTAGAATTATCCGTAGGTAGTTGCATGATCCGGAAGAAATTAAATACCGCGAGGTGGAGAGAATATTTCAAATTAATTTTTTTCTTTCCGCATTCCATTGTTAAATGGTCTCACTCCTAACCAATGGAAAACCACTTCTATAGTTAGGTTGAAATCATTTCAGGTCTAAATATCAACACGACCCCTGGAATTTTCTCCATCTGAGGCTATCCGGAACTCTTGACGCTAAGGGTCAAGGGGCCGTGGAGTAAACCACGTAAAAAATCTGGCGCCCGAGAACAAGTATTGAAGGCCCATCCCCAATCAATTAAGTGGCGTAGTGGCACTTCGGCAGGCGTGCTGGGACAATGACGTTTAAACGTAAGTATCCTCAATTCAATTTCGTGCTGACATGCGCGCTGATTTGGAAGTGCAAGCTTGCAAGCTGTAAGCTTTTTCGGTGCGTACCAAATTGTGTCATGCGCATTTAATCATAGGAAAAATAATTTAGGTACCCTAACCCTATTTTATTCTATTATCTTTGTAAACAAACATACATTATTTCCTAATATCGTAATTATATTAATTTGTTGTCTCTGATAGGTAGTAACTACTTTTATTAACAAGAATAATCACAGGTTCTTAATTACCTCGTTACCTTGAAATAACAATGAAAATGCGCATAAGTGGTAACAATCAGGCAGACTGTTTTGACAGGATTGAGGATGGGTATCCGTTTTGCAGCACGCGTTCTGAAGTGCCACATCACTGCAGATTGATTGTTTGTATTGATTGATTGTATAATCCGGCATTGTATGGAATACCTAGGCATTATATACATTGCCAAAAACGTTCAGGCAATGTGTTTAATACGATTCATCTCATACATTGCCTAGGTATTGTATAAAATGCCAGAAGAGCATCAGGCAATGTGTATAACGAACGACCACGGGAATGAGACGCATGCGCGGGGTGCGGGACTACCCCATAAACAAGTTGCAGCTCGTTCGGTGTGTTAGTACGCAACACTCCTTTGTTCTATGCAGACGTATTTTATTTCAAATTATAATTATGTTATTGGAAGATTCTTAATTTCTATTTATTCAGAGTAATGTTTGACTTAATTCTTTCTGTTATTAAGTAGGTACCTACAAGGTTATTAGATTGCAATTTTAATATTACTTTATTTTGGTTCGTTCAAAGATGTTACCTAAGATTTTATTTCCTTTCAAATTATAATTATGTTACCAACAGTTGATTTAAAGTACTTATACGAAAACTGGTCGTTTTTTTTTCATGTGAAATCGATTATGAAAAATCGATTACATACATTACCTATGCTTCAACCGGCATTCTATACAATGCCTAGGTTTTCTATACATTTCCTAGGTAAAGTGTAAAATAGTTGAACTATTGAATATCATTTCATACATTGCCTGAACGACTCCGGCATTCTATACATTTCCTAGGTATTGTATAGAATGCCTGCATTATACACATTACCTATAACATATGCACAAAATAATGCTCGCGCAAGTGTGCCATACAACATTTTATCTATGTTTATTTAACAAATCATGTATGAGAATAGATTTACATTCATCAGTCAACATGCATATTTTGAAATATTGTTCATTTCCAATGAACAATTTTTTCCAGTGTATTTGGGAATTCAGACGACACTGATGTATTTACAATATTCAAATCAAGAGCTGCTGCTACTGGCTTCTTAGATATTTTAGACGTATTTATTTCTCATTGTTTTTGTCGGCCTCTGTAGTCGGCAAAAATTCTCTATTCTGTGAGCTTTCCTTTGTTTTTATTTAGCATTAATTGCAACTAACATGCGTTGTTCTTTTGTTTTACTCTTTTGCACTGGCAACTTTAGTTGGTAAAAACTAACGAAAGACACTGAGATACCATATAAAGTATGTCTGTTTTATCGGGACTGTAATTTGCCACTCAGTTAAGAATGAGACTCGGATGTAATTTTAAATAATAAAAATTGTATGGCGCATACCTCACAATAACTATGTATACAATTTTCGGTAGATGAAAAAATAACATGAGGTAGAAAAAACACATCTACAACAAATCTATTACATTTCATCTAATTTTTATGAAACTATTATCATTCGAAAAACTGTAATGGCAACAGAATGCACCCTTTGGTCTCTATCATATCCTTCGTTTTCAATTATAAATGAACTGTTGCAATATCCCGATACGTATCTCATATTATGGGAGCTTGAATTACGAACTCAGTTCAATGCCAAGCAATTATGGGATGTTGTTAGTGGTGATTAGACTTTATCAAATATAAAAAAGATGCTGTTAAGAAAAAGTCATGGCTCAATACTGGTCAGAGCAACTTTTGATAAGAGCAGCGACATAATGATGAATATAAATCAACTGCACTCAAAAAACTAGAACAAAAGATATCGGATAAAATTGTTTTATTATTAAAATTGTTTTATTAATTAACTCGATATCTAGGACTGCAATTCTAAATAAACTTTCCCAATACAATCTCCATGGTAACATTTTATCGTTCATCAATAATTTCCTAACTTGTAGAACATTAAAAGTTTCTGCTAATGGTAAACTCTCCTCACCTCACACACAAAATGCTGCAGTCCCTCAAGGATCAGTATTAAGCTCTACCCTATCCATCCTCACAATAATCGAACTCTGTGACAATTTTCCTGCAACCATAAAACACGTACAATATACTGATGACCTTATTGTGTATTGCCATGGTAAATCTATCTCAGCAACTTGCAAACTCCTTCAAACCGCAGTAAACCTTCTACAAGATAGATCTATTCACCTTGGATTATCCTCATCCCAAAATAATCAAGTTTTCAAGAAGAACATTTTCTCCTCTACCTCACATTTTCTTCAATAACATACTCCTACCCATTGCGAATCAATGTAAAAGTCTTGGAATAACCTTCGACTCCCGACTTAACTGGAAACATCATATCCATGAACTCAAAGACATCTGTATAAAGAGACTAAATATACTTAAAACCCTCAGTCACTTTCACTGGGGTGCCGACGAAATCGTATTATTAAGAGTATACAGAGCTCTCATCCGCTCAAAGCTTGATTATTGCTGCTTTATTTACATGTCTGCCCCCAAATCTGTCACAGATTCACTGAACTCTGTACATAATACCGCTCTTCGCCTCTGCCTTGGTGCCTTTCGCTCTAGCCCTGCTGATAGTCTCCACATTGAAGCTAATGAACTACCCCTACCCCTAAGACGCCAATCCCTACTCCTCTCATATGCTGCCTCAGTATCCTCCAATCCTCTCAATCCTGTTCACTCGCTTTCCATTTCAACGACTAATCCCCTTAATTACCCTCGAACAATTATAAAATATATCCCCCAAATACTCACTCCTTTACTCAAAGATACCGACCTTTCTCTGACCTCCCCGCTCCCTCTACCTTCTTCTCCACCTTGGACCAAAAATATCCCTAAAATCGATACTTCACTTACCATTTATACTAAACATGAATCTGCCACTGCAGAGGGCAGAATGCATTCCTAGAATTACTACAAAAAAAAACCGTGTGATTTAATACTCTACACAGACGCTTCCAAAACTGACTCTGGTGTTGGTTGTGCAGTTTCCTCGAAGCATGAACTCATAAGCTCCTTCACCCTACCTATAGTGTGTAGCGTTCACACAGGCGAGCTACAAAGCATTTTTCAAGCTTTCAAAAGCATCCACCTACCCCACAAAAATATTGCAATATACACTGACTCCCTTTCCTCCATTCAGTCAATCAAGTCAATCTTCACTGACCACCCGATTGTCCAGAATATACACGACATCTATCAAACTCTCGTTGCTCAAGATATAACAGTCTCTCTCATCTGGCTTCCATCTCACATTGGCATTGATGGTAACGAAACTGCGGACCGCCACGCGAAAAATGCTACCACTAATAACGACCCAACACACATTGTCCAACTCGCAACCGACCTAAAGACCCACTTCAAAAACGTTACACAAGATTATTGGCGACACCTGTGGCGCAATAGCACGACAGCACTTCATGAGATCCATTCATCCACTTCTCCTCTCTCCTTGAACTTCTTAACCCGGAGAGAGGCTACTACAATCAGAAGAATCCGAATCAGTCATACCAAACTCTCACACGGATATCTGATGTCTTCAGGAAATCGTCCCGTTTGCCATAGCTGTAATGATATTGTGACCGTTAAGCACATAGCAAACAATTTTCTGCTTTATATAAACAACTTGATCTTATGCCCAACCTCAAGGAAATGCTCCACTGCCCTACCGAAATCAAGAAAGTCTTACAGTTCCTGAAAGCTACTAACCTATACTGTAAAATCTAACTTAAATATCTGTAATAATTATGTAAATATCTGTATTTATTTTTTCTGTGCCAATGACCAGCGCTGTCGAGGCACGTTAAGCTAAAATGAAAAAAAAAATTATATTGTTTTTCTCGCAAACTAGATTCGTTACTTGAACAGTGCATGATAATCCACATCTGCTGACAGAAGAACTTTGGAAAACCTAATAATATCGATTGTATGTGGAGGAAGAATATAAAAAAATGAAGGAAGCTTCTGCTGCCTTCAGTGCACATAATAAGGAGAACCATCAAAATGGAAACACATAACTTTTCACAATGTGGAGATGCTAGTCACATGAAGGCAAATTGTCCCAAAGAAAAATACTGTAAGAGATGTAAATAGGATAATCACAATACAGAATGCTCCGATGATAAAAGCAAACAACAGAGTAATTTTCGTCAGTGCTAATATTGCAAAAAGACAAATCACAGATTGAATAAATGTTTCTTTGAGACTGAAATTGAAACAAAATGGAGTAAGTTGGCTTTTGTTGCCGTAAACTCAGAAAATGACGTATTCTCAAGCAATAAGTAAACCAATAGTATTTTTTTGGTGGATGTAGATCACATATGACAAATAATAGTGAGCTGATGGAAAATGAAGCGTCGTTGGCCATCTGAAATAGCGTGCGGAAAAGTATTACTTTCCGCACTAGTTAGGTAAACTACTATATTCAAGCATGTTGTCAGTAAAAACTGCATTCGGTTATTTTAATATTTTGTTAAAAGTGCCCTCCACCTTCGGAGTCGGGTTCTTTCGCCAAAATATAAAAATAAACTCATGCAGTTATTAGACAACATCTTTCCATGAAAATTATCGGTAATTTTGATGCACTTGAGTAATTACTTCCGACAAGACCCGCTTCTTATGGGATTTTTTATACATGAGGGTTATATTCTCACAAAGTATAATTAGTATCACAATAGCTTAGACTATTCCCTCCAATTTACTCCAGATTGATCAGAACCCACGTCAGTGAAGTAAATACTTAGATGTCAGTATATTTTTTTCCGTTCAGCTCAAAGATCAAATGGAGGGGTTTCATATTCTGGATCCCAACTTCATCTTATATTGTGTTTCAATCTCCACTTCCATATTAATATATTTATGTTAATGTATTGTCTTATTTGGTGTATAGTGAAGTCTCATCAATATAATTTCCCCATTTGTTATTTCTGCTTCTATCTTTCCATCTTCTGTCACTATAGTTCCATATATGCTTCGGGTACTCTTTCCTCTCTCAATAAAAATCTCCTCTGATTTCATTCTTGCTATTTGTACTTCAGCTCACACGTTCTCGTGCCCTTGTATAAGTGAAGGCGAGATTAATGAACAAATTAATGAAATTTGTATAGTGAAGGATATTCAAAAGTTTGGAAGACCGAAAAGTGCAGGATAAAACTTAATATGTTCAATTATTATATGTTCTAGAAAACCCTAAGACATCTACAAGTGATTGGCGAAAAATCATGTTATTTGTAGACAGTCTATACAAATTATTTTGCATAAAAATAGCTTTAATCTCCAGAATCTCCAAGTATTGGCTAAGGATGATTTTTATAGATCCTCACATTTTTTTGGAATATCACAAAGAAAGTTAGGATGCAAAACAATTTCTTATATTTTGTGGTATTCAGGGATGAAGACAGACAACATTTCCAGTACTGGTCAAATTGTGATCCTCACTGGTTGAATGAGGTTTGTACAAAACGTCCACAAAAAAAATTAGGTGTGGGCGGGTTTAGTTGAAAACCATATTTGATATTATTTCCTTTTTTATTAACGGTACGCTTACCCGTCCTCAATATCTTGATTTACTCAAGTAAGTATTTGTGAATTAAAATACATGTGCTCATGTACTCTATTTTTAATGGATTATCATGTATTTTATATCACTGCTGAAGGGTAGTACACATTATTTTTATTTTTATCAAGCATTTCCCACATCTCTTGTTTTTGAGAAATGTTTTTTTCATTCAGGTATGCAATAGTGGACCTGATGTTGTTTCCTATTTCTTCCTAAGTGTGGGTTTGTAGAAACCTTCAACTACAAACTTACATCTGGTGAACATTTACAAACCTAATCACTACTTTCCACAAAAAATGAAAATATCTCAAAAGCTAATAACTCGAAATATGGAAAGTGATGAAATAAAAGTATGGTGACAGGACTCTTCGACAATAATATAAAATACAAGGTAATCCATTTAAAATTACTGAGAAAATATTGTTTATATATACGATTGAAGTTGCAAGGTTGAAGAATCTCCTCTGCTTGGAAAAATAATGAATTAATGACAAAGGTGGATATTCCAGAAAAGCAGCTCAAGAGTTCTAAGCAAAAATTTAAA
>CAJUYG010000568.1:167356-183449 GCA_910591675.1 Galerucella calmariensis | reverse complement strand
TTTTTTGGCACGTTGTGGAAAAAGTATTGATTTTTGAAGCTATAAGAGGTGGGCATTCAATTTTTACCAGCTGTTTTTTCCATTTTATTTTTTCTATGATACGTTTTAAAAGAAATACAGATCGCGAAAAGTCTATTCGAGCCATACGATTTACACAAGTACGACAAAGAAAATATGAGAAAGTTACTTGAAAGAGGGAGAAGATCAGCGTTGGGCGTTTTTTCAGTTCCAGCTACCAATCTGATATGAAAGCAGCGTTGCCAGCTTAAAATGTTTGGTACATTCTAAGGAATAATTTATCTTATTTTGCATTTTAATACGGGATAACGCCGTATTTATTGGGAGAAATTCGATATTGGTAATATTGACTTTTGAAAAATAATTGAGATCAACACAGATAAGAAAAAATAATATAGTTCAAGAAAATAAATGGACAAATTACAATCTGCAATAAATAAAATCTATACACTGCTTTCGATTTAACGATTATTGGTATTTAACATTGTTGCCGACAAAAATTGGGAATAACTTTTACAGATAAATACATTTGGCTGACTGCGCACAATTATTCTTCTCTCTCTTCCAAGTGTTTTTCTCATATTTTCCTTGTCGCACTTGTGTAAATCGCATGGCTTGAATAGACTTCTCGCAATCTGTATGTTTTTCGTTGTTGTAGAAATAACGGTTAGATCTCGAGTAAATGAAATACAAGAAGACTGGAAACCAACATTTCTAACAAATGAAGAATTCATCCATCTAGTATTAGAAGCAGTAGACGGTTTCATAATAATATTTTCATCATCGGGACAAATATACTATACGTCAGAGAGTATCGCATCCGTTTTAGGTTATTTATCGGTTAGTAAACACCCTTTTTTTTGGCGAATTCGAGTAACGAACGTTATTTTTTCCACAGAAAGATATGCTCAAAATGACTATATACGAATTAATAAGCGAAGAAGAGCACTCTAATATATTCAACGTTTTAAATCCGTCCGAAGAGGAGAAACAAATTGATTTTTCTTGTTATTTGAAACGAGGAGGACCCACTTCTAAAACGGAAGTACTGTTCGAATTGGTGCGTTTTATTGGATATTTTAGTAAGTCCTATTTTTTTTAAATTTATAGATAAACAGATCTTACGTTCCGTTCTAAAATTACTTCCTCAATGTTACGCTATAATATGGCAATGGCAATCAGAATGTTTGAGTACCCCTGTACATAAAATCTCGAAAGTTAGTCATTACACCTCTCAATGGATTTTAATTTATATTTATACAGCTACCAACTCAGCATAAAGTTACCTATTTACAAGACTGGTTTGACGAAAGAGTTACTTTTTAGAGGTTGGCAACACTTTTGCTACGTTGGTTATATAGTTAGTTTCTGTCATGTTTCTGATGTCATCTGTCAAAATTGTACAAAAATCTGACTGATTAATTTTAGTACTCAATATATTGCATGAAAGGTTACATATGAAAAAGGTATCTTCAAGGTGGGTCACAATACAGGGTGTCACGTAAATTAGAGGCATGATAGATCGTTAAGAAATATTTAATGTACCCAAATACAACTTTTCTCTAACCTTCTCAGTTTTTGAGATACAGTCTGTTAAAAAGTGTAGAAGAAATACTCATTTTATTTCATATTTCTCGGGGGATGGAAGTACAAATTTAAAATTTTTTGTAGGTTATTGTCTCTTCAAAACACATCGACAGTATTAATTATGTCAAATTCTAATAAGCCAGTGGTGTGGTAAGAGGGGCTCGTAAACTTTTATTGTACTATATTTTTGAAACACCTTGTATTTAGACCTAAAGACTTTTGTATGCTATTCTTTATTGAATTTCCTACATAAATGGTACTTTTTGTTGAACTCGATAGAACACACCATCACAGTATAGAAACGAACCAGTAGTATAACTCTTATAAATTTCATTCATAAATTGCCAGAGCTTTTGATGACCTTGAACGGATCGCTTTACGATTCATTTTACCGTAGGTGGCATAAGTTTTAAAATTACTTGAAATTGTTGAATGTTTTTTCTTAAATATTGTAGAACAGTACACTGATGAGTGAATGAAACAATAGTCTTATACAAAATATTTATTGGTTTTTCCATATTACAATTTTCATTTTGTTATGATTTTTTAAATTTTTATTGACAAATAATGTGTAATATGGTCATATCCTAAAGAAAAGTTTTATTGAATATTTTATTGGAAAATCAACACAAGGATGTACAAACTCTGTTTTTGACTAATATTTATAAGTGATTCAACAATATTATCTTCCGTAGCAAGTTTCTCAAAAGTCATTTGGAATAATATTTCTAATAATGAGATGTATTGTACAAAATGTTCATGCGGCATATTCAAGTTTCCAAAAGTATCCTTATTCGTATTTTCATAAGCTCTAAGGTAACAGTATAAAGACGAATCGTCTATATTCTGATACGCTTGTGAATACGTCTCACATACGCTGCATGTATGAATTTCCGAACATTTTTTAATTAAATAACCACAAAATTAGCGAACAAAGTTCTTTTGTAACGTCACGAGATAACATACTGGTTTATTCCTATATTGTGACAGCATTTTCAAGATTTTTTACATGTTATTGAAGTAAGACACTTTTTTAAGTTGTTTTTTCTTAAATAAATTTGTAGTACCTATTAGAAGATCACTTACAAATAATTTAAACACAAACGTTTCCTATGGGTTTGTAACCCATAATTATTTAAGGGAAGATAAAGTGTTGAGAAAATATTTACGACTACTACAAATTTATTGTTTAAAAACATACAACACAAAAAAGTATCTTACTGCAATAAAAAGTTAAAAATCTTGAAAATGGAGTGTTCTATCGAGTTTAACAAAGAGTACCTTTTATGTAGAAAATTTAATAAATAATTGCAGGCAAAAGCCTTCAGGTCTCAATACAGGGTGTTTCAAAAATATGGTACAATAAAAGTTTACGAACCCCTCGTACCACACCACTGGATTATTAGAATTTGACATAATTAATACTGTCGATGTGTTTTGAAGAGACAATAACCTACAAAAAAAATTTAAATTTGTACTTCCATCCCCCGAGAAGATATGAAATAAAATGTATATTTCTTCTACACCTTTAAACAGCCTATATCTCACAAACTAAGAAGGTTAGAGAAAAGTTGCATTTGGGTATTTTAAATATTTCCCAACGATCTATCATGCCTCTAATTTACGGGACACCCTGTATAAGCAGAAAGCTACTGGGCGTCATCGTTATCAGTGTCGCTTGCACTTAATTCACTTGACTGATCGCTGAAAATAGCGAAATATCCACCGACAGTCTCTTAAATAACTAACAACCTTGTTCTCTTGTAAGATTTTTTATTAGATCAAGAGTTATTTAATATAACGATAACGAGTAATAAACACGTGCATTCAATAATGTGTAACATAATTGTTTGCGAGAATATTAACATTCTTTCGATTAAAGCGTGCAAAATAATAAACACTAGTACACAGAACACTTCGTTAGACTTCAATTTAATTACCATAATAATTGTTAGTCATAATTTATATAACAATATTGTTTTCAAATTGTACATTTATTTCAAACTATAATACATTTAAAATAATTATAGGATCAGACGAAGATTGCATCCATAGCGGTGAAGCTGATACAAGGTGAGATCCACAATATTTTATTAATAAAATTTGTTTCATGATAACACTAGTACGCCACTGATCTATTCACTATATCGATTCAAATTTTTTGTAAAGTTTTTTGCCTTATACAGTGTGTCCTCTTCTGATCTATTTACCAAATTCAACATTTTCTTTTCCTGAGCCTTCTTTATCTCGGCTATTTGTTTTTAACGTATTTGAAACATCATGTAAAACATATTAACTTGGTACACACTGTACATGATATAAACTATTATTATTATACCGGGTGTCCAAAGTTATCGTATACATGCAATATCTCGCTTATTTGACAAGATAATTCACTCCACAAAAACTATTTCTATGCTTTGTGTTAGAATTTGAGAATTTTGTCATAAGCCTACTTCATTATTTTTCACTTTTATAATTAGTATTATATTTTTTACGATCACGCGATAAATTTACGAGAAATGATGGTTTTATTTATTTGAAAACATCAATAACTGTACCTACCTACAACATATGATTATTTTTGAAATAATCAGTTTGTAGTGCAAAATATTTTCAAAATAACGCTGAAGACATTTTAATTCTTTATAATTTGATTTTTTTAAATTCCTACAGCTATACTATAGATAGATTTCCGGCCGTACCTTGTTTTTTTTTATCACAAAATTTGGCGAATCTTAATAATTTTTAAACATATTTTGTGTTTTGCGCTATATTTGTAGTTATTACGTAGGTAAATTTAAATAAGAAAACCACATTAATCGAATTCATGCGAACCGTGCGATATGATATCACACTAGGGTGATATCACATCGCACGGTTCGCGTCACTATGATGATATGAGAAACTTTCCGCCTGAGTAGAGAATGCGATTTATGTTAACTTCCTATATGGTCGTAGAAAAAAGCTTTTTTCTACGACCGTGCGTTTTAACCCACTTTTCCGCACGCATTTTAGTTATGAAAGTGTCACTTTCCCGCACTAGTGCGGGAAAGTAAAATTATGCAAATTTTGACCTTATTAGATAGTTTTTTACTTCGGAAGTTATAACTATTGCTACAACAGGTGAATAAATAGTCCATCAAATAAAATCTACATAATTTCTAGGTTTTTGTTGCCCTTTTAATTTTTTGAAAATATAAAATAATGAAGATGTTTTGATATAACCCTGTACATTCTTTGAAGCAGTGTCACAAAACAACTATCAAACCACCCGGGTTTGATATAAGAAAAATATATCAAATAACATTATTTCATCTACAAATGACTTAAAACCGTTGCCGTCACCTTCATCGTCATCTTTATGTGACCTGCAACCGATGCCATCTTCATCGACGTCATCTACTTACCAGTTAACACCGAATAGCTTCACTGGACCGTCAATTTTAAGTAATTTACAAAATGCAACAAATTGTGTTTCTAATATTAATATTTATAATACCTAATTAATAGTTTTTGGTTGAAGTTTTGTATATGTATGTTGAAATAAAATAACTTTTGAAAAATGGGTTGGTATACTTTTTTGTATATACGGTCGTAGAAAAAATAATGTTCCTAACTCATGCGTAAAGTATACTTCTTCCCCGCTTGCTCGAACTCCGCTCCGGGTCGTTCGACTCAACTGCAGTCGCGTGCGGGAAAGTATCACTTTTCGCACTAGTTAGGAAAATAACTATTTCCGGTCCCTGGTGTCCATTTTCCGGTCTTGACCGGCAAAACGTTATTTTCTGCACGAAAAATAGTCCAGAAAGTGTATATTTTCTGGTCGGTCTTAAAAAAATAATGATTCTTCTGTTATTTTGTTGACGCAATATTTGGCGAAATACTATCAGTCACGATTAATATTTTTTAATAAACAGCTGCATTTTGTGTTATTTTGGTAAAGTCAATTTATTTTTAAAAAAGATAAAATTTTCCCTCAATTTGATATTTAAAATTCCCGCTGAAATTTATAGTTCCTGCGGCCAAACTTCAGATGGCTTTTAAAACAGTAGTCACTGCTAAAAACGTAAAAGTTACAATTTTAGATTGAAGTATTTTATGATTTTAGAGGATCTTGAAGAACGCATTCGTGAAGCATGTCGAAGCGTTACACCAGCTATGATTCAGACGGGGCCTGCCCAACACCACTTTCACTTTTAACACGTTTTGCAGCTTGCAAGGATTCTGTAGGAAATAATTTTGAACCCTTGCTGCAATTTTTTGTTCGTTTTTTGAATTGCATCGGAGGTATTTCAGTTGAAATTCATACTTCATGAAATAGTGATGCTTTTGTTATTGTTAATTGAAAAAAATAGCAAGTATGTGATATCGTTGTATTCCAAATAAACCGACACGCAATTTACAATGACAATATACAGGGGGTGCAGTCTGAAAATAAAAAGTGAGGGGTAGCTACCACAGGGCTGTCAAATGTGAAACATTTTTTCATAAGTCTTTAGGAAGGTACTTTAATGCCATTCAATGCAGCTTTTTTATTAATTAATTATCTTGCCAAAGAAGCGAGGTATTGCATGTATACGATAACTTGGGACACCCGGTATAATAACATGAATAATTTTTGTTTTTTAGATTAGTCTTTATCGGTACTGGTAGAATTCAAACACCTCAATTAATAAAAGAAATGCCTTTGATAGATTCGGGGAAAAGTGAATTTATCTCGAGACACAGCCTAGAATGGAAATTCCTTTTTTTAGATCACCGAGCGCCTCCGATTATAGGATATTTACCCTTCGAGCTATTAGGAACTTCAGGTAAATCGCGAAATATTTCGTAAAAGACTGAAAAAATTGATTATTATTCATAGGTAACTATAATTAAACATAAATTTCTGCTTTTGGCAGGTCTCTTACGTTAGAGATCTTCCAAGTAAAAACATTTATATAAGTATTTATTTTCTTGACATATTCCGCTATAATTAAATCGAAAATTTGATAAACACGAAATCAATTTTTCAACCCACCGGAGGTTTACAATTCGTAAATATTTTTTAAGAATGTTCGGGCATAACTTCTTTATTTATCATTTATTTTGATTCAATTTAACTCCAAGCTGGTACTATTTCAATGTATACACCAAGAAAACAAAAAAATCCAATATAGTCCGGGGAAGATAGGCCAAAGTTGTCGTGAAATTGAAAAGTTTTTTACGGAAGATGTTTTAAACGAAAGTATATAAAGTATTGACTACTAGATTTGAGAGATTCCGCTCGAGCTTGCGATGCAGCTTGCAAGCATAGCTTGGAGCACGTGAAATGCAACAAATTTTCGTCCATAACTTTTTTAGATTTGATTGTACAAAAAAATTACAAGTATCAAAATTGTAGGATTACCTAAAATTTTGATGGCTACAATTTTTTTGTACAATCAAATCTAAAAAAGTTATGGACGAAAATTTGTTGCATTTCACGTGCTCCAAGCTATGCTTGCAGCTGCATCGCAAGCTCGAGCCGAATCTTCTCACAAATCTAGGAAAGTAATCTATACCATAGATAAAAAAATACTTATAGATGGGAAACTGATTCGTGGCGCCCTTTTTTTACTGGTGGCGCTACCTTGAGAGTCTCATCAGTACCTCTAACACAAATCGGATAGTTGTGAGCTTCGCTAACAGCCAAAAAAGAAGATTCCTGTAATTTTACAGTTTTTTGCGGCATATTCAAAATAACTGTAATTTTGCATTTATTCAAGAATGACATTTATGGTTCATTTTTTGATATTTCAATTACTCAACATTAGATTGATATTACAATAATAACAATCAATCAAATAGTCAAGTAAAATTAAATGAAATGTCAAAAAATGGACCGTATAATGCCTGAAGTGAGAAAAATAAAGCAATAATCATCAAGTTTATATTTTATTTAATAAAAAAAGTATACAATAAATGAAACGTTTTTTTACATATTTCAATGACAAACATGAAGGAAAATAAATGTTAGGAATTCAACAACAATGCTGGGAAGTTCAAAGCTGTATGAAAGAATAACTACTTCTGTCACTTTTTATTTAATGAAACATGTTTTTTATAAAGATAGAGCTTACCAGGTGCACCTCACATTACAGTCTTTCACAATACGTCATATTCTCGACATTGTCTCTTGAAATAAAAGTCCCACAATAAACAATAAAAAGCAACTACGAATACTCAACACACACACAAATAATCAAAATGGTTTTTTAAAATAAACTCACGATACACGTCGTAAAACGTTGGTCTACAGTTGTCAGGTTAGGATCATAGATAACACGGTGATAACACGTTGGGATGTCAGCGCTGATATATGTGGAAGAATCTGCAACTACCACTAACGGCGTTACAGCTCTCACTAAATTAGAAATTTTATTACTGACGGGACTCCCCACGTGGCAGCACCCTCGCGCCTTCAGAGATCCACTACCCTGATCTATACTACATATACTTTCGTTTAAAAAAGTAAAATCTCAAGTTTCGTTCCAACTTCCCCGGGCTATTAACTGAGTACGATTAACGTCTAGCCGATTATGCAGCATCGCTCCCGAAGATGAACGATAGGCAACTGAAAGTTAGCAGTTGAGGTGCGCATGCGTTCAAGCAGCCTTTAACCTTCTATTCGATGTGACTGAATGTGAGCAGATTAGCCTAGTTGGTAGGATACTGAGTTAACAGCCCAGAGGTCCTAGGTTCGAAGCCCGGTTTGGACCTGGGTTTTTTGTTTTTTTTAGTTTTTTATTTCTTATTTTCTGATATTTTTATACATAGTTACACTTTGATCAACCGGGTTTGGACCTGGGTTTTTTGTTTTTTTTTAGTTTTTTATTTCTTATTTTCTGATATTTTTATACATAGTTACACTTTGATCAACCGGGTTTGAGCATGGGTTATTTGTTTTTTTTTTAGTTTTCTATTTATTATTTTCTGATATTTTTATACATAGTTACACTTTGATCAACCGGGTTTGGGTCTGGGTTTTCTTGTTTTTTTTTAGTTTTCTATTTCTTATTTTCTGATATTTTTATACATAGTTACACTTTGATCAACCGGGTTTGGGCCCGGGTTTTCTTGTTTTTTTTCAGTTTTCTATTTCTTATTTTCTGATATTTATAGTTTCACTTTGATCAACCGGGTTTGGGCCTGGGTTTTCTTGTTTTTTTTTAGTTTTCTATTTCTTATTTTCTGATATTTTTTTACATAGTTACACTTTGATCAACCTAGTTTGGGTCTGGGTTTTTTTGTTTTTTTTTAGTTTTCTATTTCTTATTTTTATCCATGGTTACACTTTGATCAACCGGGTTTGAGCCTGGGTTTTTTTGTTTTTTTTTAGTTTTCTATTTCTTATTTTCTGATATTTACATATACTTTCAGTTGCCTATCGTTCATCTTCGGGAGCGATGCTGCGTGATCTGCTAGACGCTAGTCTGAGTTTGTTGAAGTCGGATTTTTTTCAAATTACTTACTTATATTGAATTTTTGACTGTTTTTAGGCTATGACTACTACCACATAGACGACCTGGAAAAAGTCGTACTATGTCACGAATCTTTGATGCAAAAAGGAGAAGGCACTTCCTGTTTTTACAGATTTCTAACGAAAGGTCAACAATGGATCTGGTTACAAACAAGATTTTACATCACCTACCATCAATGGAACTCCAAACCTGAATTCATTGTTTGCACACACAGAGTCGTTAGGTAAATTATCCAATTTTTCAAAATTTCATTTTACTTATACAGGGTGTTTCTAAATTAAGATCGGTCTTTCCTATAACAAAATTTACTCAGTCCACTCCTTATCCGAGATATCAACCTTAAAAGGTGTGGTGACTGAAATTGAATTTTTATTTTTTTTCTAAAATTTCAGTTAAGCTAGAAACTTGAAATTTTGTAATTTTCGTGCTCTCGCAAAGGACTTATCACGGGTATTTTTTCAATATTCCTGTTAGATTATACGGGGGTGAAATTAGCAACCCTTATTTATTTTCATATCAACTTTTTTTCGAGATGAAATTTAATAAAATAAAATTTAACTTAAAATACTTGTTTTGCTTAAAACAATTTTTTATTCTTAAATTTTTTTCCCAAAACCAATAGCTGCAGAGAAAAAAAATAAACACCAAAATTTATATATTTTTTTAATAAATTGAGTGGAAAACATTAAAGATGCAAAATGTAATATGTTTCATAATAAATGCTGGAGATTCACGAAAATGACAAAATTTCAAGTTTCTAGCTTTACTGAAATTATAGAAAAAAAAATAGAAAGGGAGATATCTCCGAAAGGGGTGGGCTGAAGAAATTTTGTTATAAAAAATACCCATCTTAATTTCATACGAGCAATCATCTCTTGAATTTTGTCTCATGAACTTAGAAACACCTTGTACATACAGAGTGAATTCGAAGTATGGAACTTTGTTATTTCAAATTAATCACCCTGTATATTTTATGCCGTTTGAAATCCTTAAGAAATACTGATTATTTTTAATGTAATTTTGTCTATAACTAAATTCCATAATTTCGGAGTTTTATTACATTTAAATTATACGTTTTTCCGCAAATCGCGACAAAATTTTGACATTCTATAGGGGGCGTCCATTAACTACGTGGGGCGTTTTTGAGTATTTTTCGACCCCCTCTCCCCCTTTGGTGAGATATCGTGAGATTTTCCTCAATTCCCTCCCCTCTCACTCGAGATTTGTTAAAACCTTTATTTGGACTGTAAACGTGTTGGATTATTGAGAGAAAAAAAACTTGTTCTATTACTTACTTTTATTGAAGACTAGCAAAGACTAGTACAGTTGTCAGAACCAAACATGAGCCCCGGAAAATATGCGAACTATAATAAGGTCATCGCAAGCAGCCAATCAAGAGCCAATGTTAACGATTGTCCATTAGTAATTGTTAAATATAATCGACATAATATGACCGAGTGATTTCATTAACATACATCATTTTATTCATTCTGTATCAGTGTTGTCAATGCGAGGATGATTATCCGATTTTTAGACAATTTCACTAATTTGGATCCAATAGTTTTTCGAATGTTTTGTAGAAATCATATATAAAATGACTATTGTTTTTGGGGATTTTCCATATTGACTGGGGTCGAAGACTTTATTTAGATAACCAATGTGTCCTTTTGGTAATTTTGACAAATTCTGATAATTTGAATAGTAAGTTCGGGAAATTTTTTCTTTTGCATCGGCAATACTTAACTTTCGGCTGTTAAGATAAATGAACACTGGAAAAAATTACATTTCTTAATATACCAAATAGGTCACACTATTGATTTGAATTAAACAAAAAGTTTACAAACGGCATTCGACAGTTCTATTCCAAAAGATCCTGATGTGTAAGCAGATAGATGAAGGAATGGGCTACATAACCAGTTCATATTTTATTGCTTTCCATAGAAACTTGACCCTTCTTTTTCATGACATTACAACAGAGTCTTGTAATTTGTGAATATAGGCATTTGCGGAAAACGGTAGTTTTATTTTTGGTCCAATATAAATGTTTTTATTAATATTTAGAGTTACATTTTTAGCAAGTTTGACTTTGTTTACATATCTCTTCACAGTTGACATTTTATGGTATCGATATTTGGTTATCGATTCGAAATATCGAATTGTTACTACAAAAATACAACTACAGCGATATGAACACACCCACCAGGGCTCACGTTTGCTTCTGACAACTGTATTTGTGAATATTAACGTAATTTTTTTTAAAACGCAACTTTACACCGTTTTCTGCGAGAAAAATAATTACGTGATATTTGCCAAGACCTCCCCTCCCCCTTAAGTGAGATTTGGAAATATTTTGCTTGACCCCCTCCCCCCTAGAACACCTCACGTAATTAATGGACGCCCCCATACAAAATTTCTTAAAAAAAAAGTCCAGATTTCCGGTAAACAATGTAAGTGGATTGGAGATCTTGATATTTTCTTTAAAAAAATAGTGAAAATTATCCCAGCAGTTTGCGGAAAATTAATTATTATTATTATTATTATACAGGGTGGTCCGTAAGTAATGATCCAAAGTGAAATGGAATATTCTTCGCCTAAAAATATTACAATCTGACGCAATAAAATATTGATGATAAGAAAGATACAGGGTGGCAAAGTTGAAATGTCAAAAATGTTTTTTTATATATAATACCACGAGAGTGAAAATTTTGTCGGCCAAAAGTTTTCGATTGTCATGAAAGTTTGTTGCTTGGCAATTTTGCGAATGACATTTTTAACAAAACCACGAGCCGTCAGGCGAGTGGTTTTAGATTAAATGTCATGAGCAAAATTACCTAAAAGCAACAAACTTGAATACAAGAGAAAAATTTTAACCCTCGGACATTGATAAATGCTCAAAAATTTTATGACAACTTTCTCAAGCTTGTGCTTCTAGGCTTCCAAGCAACAAGCTTTCGAAATCTGTCATAAAATTTTTTCGAACAATTATCAATGTCGTTGGGTTATTACTACTGATAATAAATTTTGTGACATCAGCGCCTACTAGCATTATTATTTTTGTGCTAATAAATGGAATGAAAATTATGAACGGCGGTTTTAAAAATGCGAATATCTCGAAAGCCAGTAACCTTTGAGACTAATGATAGGTATACCTTTTTGCACAAAAATGATGAAGTTTTAATATTTTCCAATAAATAGAGGGATACCGTTAACGATAAATAATTTAATCGCACAGTTACACTAAAAACATAGCTTTTGTGGCGCCCTCTAGAAAATACATCTAAACGGATAACATATTATGATTTCCCATATCTTCAAATTTTTACGTTTGTAAATCCAAAATCTTTCAATTTACTGAGAAAAAACATTTTTGATATTTCAACTTTGCCACCCTGTATCTTTCTTATCATCAATATTTTATTAAAGGAAGCTGCGTCATATAGTAATATTTTGAGGCCAAGAATCATCCATTTCACTTTGGACCATTACTTACGGACCACCTTGTATATTATTATTATTATTGCTGGTACCTATTTATTGAAAATCCCAAATATCTGTAATACCTTTAAAAAAATTGTATCCTAATCGAAATTCCGAAATATCTAACGACTTTTCATATGCTTTTTATTATTAAAGTGAAATAAGAAACCATTGAAAATAAAATTTTCGTTTTAGTTATCTGGACGTTATGAAACAAAATAAAAAAGAAGAAACAACTGCAAATGAAAATTTCGAACAACCCGAAGAACCCTCTCCGTCGGCTATGATGTCTTGGACCGTCACTAGTCCGAATACGAGCGGAGCTAGTATAGGTGGTGGAACTACCGGAAAAAGCATAGTTCGACACGGACCTGGCTCGGATTGCACTTCAATGTCGGCAGATTCACCTGGTTCGAGGCAATCGATGTCTACCCATCGATCTAATAAAGTAAGTCCTTATAAATATAAATCATATCCAGACGAAAGTTGCGCAACGACTTCTTTTTATACAAATACAAATAGGTCTTTCTATACCTTACGCACAAACGATATTAATTGGAATGTAGCCTAGTCAAAGTAAACATAAAATCTCGCAAATAGCTTGAAAATTCAAAATTGAGTATTTAAAAGGGTTGTGTTTAATATGAGAGAAATTTTACGATGCTAGGCATGCGATTTTACGGAAAATTATCGAGTGAAAATGTTTGTTTTTGTTTTTTCGCTTTAATTGTTTAAATAATAAATATACAGAAAAAATTCCAAATCAAAATTTGTAGCTGATGTATTTATCTACAAATTTTGTCTGAAAAGTTTTTCTGTAAATTGAAAAGTTTATGAGATAAAATTAATTTCAGTGGTGGTCAATTCGTGGTTACGCGCGAACTGTCCGTGAGCCAAATTTATTGACCGCTCGACTTAAAAGTTAATAATTTTGGGTTTGTAACATTCCGAAAAAATAAATGAACTCATGTAAAATGTAGAGAAAGATCGCAATTTTTAGATGGAAATACTTTCAAATTTGAAAAAGTAGATTTTCTAACTGTAAAATCAGTTTATTTATAATAAAACTAGAGCTAAAAAGTCAATAAACAATTATAATTCCTATTTAATTAATACTTATCTCAGCGAAAATTCCTTTTGGATTTAGCATTGCAAATGAGCATAAATAGTATATTAAAGTATAAGTGGATATTAAGGTCTTTAAAACACGCGCGATTTTTCAAGCACGAGGGCGAAGCCGGAGTTCTCGAAATAGAGAGAGAGTGTGTTTTAAAGACCAGTTATCCACGAATACTTTACGCTATTTTTTTTATTGGTGCACTTTGAAATTATAAATACTGGTCTATAACTACTACAACAACAAGAAATGGAAATCATAGATGGAAATAAGAACTAAATGTCAAATGGTTGAATTCGTGATGTATATGATGTATACCTTGCGTTGTCGTGGAAATGAGAATAACATAAACTAATTTGTATATAGATGGAAGTTCAACCTTATTGAGTTCTGTGAATGTCAATAGTATTAATTTGAATACCACTTCCTAAGATTTGAAAAATCGAAATATTATTATTTCAAGCAATACCAACGGCATTTTCCATTTTAATTTATAAATTTGACATTGTTAAATATTATTCGAATAAAAGTTTTGACGTTACAAACTACTCCTGTCAGATCAATGATGAAAAAATTGTCATTTAGACATGATCTGGACCATAGATTTAGACTTCGTTTCTCGAGTTGTTGATGTTGCCACGGTAACTTTAAAACACTCGCGGGTTTTAAAGTTCGATTTAAACACGCTGAGGCGTGCTTTAAATAGGTAAAATGGTTCACCAATAAAAAAAAACATTATTATCATAAAAGCAAAGTTGTCAATATTTAGAATTTTAAACACATGCTTCTTAGAAATCTGTTTTTTTGCATGCTTAATTTTACTTGTTTTTCTTAGACTTCATTCGATTATATCTTTTTTCGAAATTATAATTCAATGAAATTTTACCACTAAACACTTTGAAGCGTCTACTTTCGAAACTACTATACAGTTTTTCTATAAATATCAAAATTTTTAAATAATAGACAATTATTTACAATAAATACTTGAATCAGACGTCTTCCAGCAAACCTTCTATAACTTTTTATATTGTTTATGATATTGTCTAAAAATTTGTGAACTTTATAATGAACCTATCTAGAAGTGATCGCTATACAAAAGAACACACCTATGGTTCAGGTAAGAAAGCGAAGGGAGCACAAATAAAGGTGAAAAAGCAGGTGAGAGAGCAAGAAAAGATATTAACAACACATTTTTTCAACAAATTACATTAAAAATAGAGGCTGTTATTGAAACAATAATGAAAATAAAGTGGGGTCAAAAGCATGAAGGTTCACGTGGAAAATCGTATGTATCTTTGTGAAAAATGCAGATACTAAAAAAAGTTTCAAATAAAGTTTGAAGATTAAACCCTCGATTAAACCATAATCTCTGAAGATGATTAAATTTTTTTTTTTAGATTATTGTTTTGTCTGTAGTTTGTACTTAGGGCAGTCAATTAGAAAATGTTTCACTGTTATGTCACATCTGCACAGATCACATTTGGGTGATTCCGTTTTTTCGAACAGGTGTTGATAGGTTAATCTGGTGTGACCTATTCTCATTCTTGTTAGTAAAACTTGGTGAGGGCGTCTTGTAGGTATCATATTCCACGGTTTCACATCGGTTTTTATTTCGCGTAACTTCCCTTTGGATTCTCGACACTGACTCTTCCACGCACTAAGCACTTTTTCGACGTGGATTTTTAGGTCATTAACCGTTATTTCTTGCACTGTTATTGCACTTTCACTTTCGGTGGCCTCTGAGGGAACTGAGGGAATCTGTGATTATTAGGAATTTGGAGTATTTTAAACTTTTGGCAGGTGTTACAGCTTGAAGTAGTGCGTACATTTCTCCTGTGTATACAGTGCTGAAGGGTGAAAGTTTTAAAGTTAATTTTGTGTCAGGGGTAATAACTGTAGCTCCGACGCCAGTTGAAGTTTTCGAGGCATCAGTATACATTTGGTAGTATTCTTGATACTGATTTAGTTGGGTGTGGAAAGCTTGTTTTATGATGCAAACGGGAGTTTCATTTTTTTTGTGAATTATCAGGGATTTATCTATGCAAGGATGATTGAGTAGCCATGGTGGTGATATGGCACTATTTCTGAATGTTGGAGGATTTTCAATGTGAAAGTCTGGGGAGTATTTCCGTACCCTCTCATAGAAAGGAGGGTCTGATCTTTTTTGTTTCTGAAATAGGTTGGAATATTTACTAGTATGTACATTTTCGTGTTTCTTGTTTCGTGTTATATAATTCAATTTTTTTATTTATTTATGTTAATTAGAGGAATTTGGTAAAAATAAACAACTTTTTAGCAGAGGTTTACGTGGAAAATCGATGATAATACATCAAAAAATTTTAAAATTTTTTTTTCCGCAAATCGCTAGGAAATTTTGACATTCCTGTCA
>CAJUYG010000568.1:134610-167256 GCA_910591675.1 Galerucella calmariensis | reverse complement strand
TTTTTTTTTTTAATCAATTAATATCTGTTGAATTTTAAACGATTTGCGGAAAAATATTATGTTTACCTCGTAGGAAAAGCCACATTCCTGGACTCTGTGTTGCTAAGTCTCGGCTTGCGCCTCCACTTAGCAATCTTCACAGTCGTCCAGGAATGTTAAGCTTTTCCTACCCGGTAAACAATGTACTATTCTTTCAATGTATTTGTAGATGCCCCTTTTAAGAACACATTTCGTATGAAAATGTTTTTTCTAAATGTCATTGTTTCTTTACTATCGTAAAATTTAAAACATGAAAATTGATGTTCAAAAATACTACTAGGAAAAATTCGTATATTTTAAAAACTAATGCAGATACAAAAAAAAAATGTTCAAACAAATTTTGTTGATAAATGTTTTAGCTACAATTTTGGATTTGAACATTTTTCTGTGTTTTCATCATTTAAACAATTAGAGTGAAAAAAAAACACAAAAAATTCACTTAACGTTTTTGCGGAAAATCGCATACCTAGCATCCTAAAGTTTTTCTCATGTTAATCACAACCCTTTTAAATACTCAATTTTGAATTTCCAAATTTTTCGTATTTTTTGCGGCATTTTACGGATATTTTGTGTACTTTGACTAGGCTAATATTGAATTATCGATTTTCAAACGACACAAAGAGTTTCTAGAACGATGAAATTGGTTCGGCCTTGGAAACTTTGAAACTCAATATAAACTGCGTAGAAGGCAATTCAAAATTCATAATTTCCTATTAATATGGTTTGAATGTAGGTAAATAATATTTAGCTATGTATTTTTATTGGTTTTTATTTAAATATACCGAGTGTCCCAGCATCTCGCTTATTTGACAAGATAATTGATAAATAGAAAAACTGCCTTGAATGGCATCAAAGTACCCTTCTAATGGCGTATAGAAAAATGATTTACATTTGACAGCCTTGTGGTAGCTACCTCTCACTTTTTATTTTCAAATGGCACCCCCTGTATATTATCATTGAAAATTGCGTGTCGTTCTATTTGGAATACAACGATAGCACATACTTGGTATTTTTTTCCAATTAATAATAACAAAAGCATCAATATTTCATTAAGTATCAATTTCAACTGAAATACCTCTGATACAATTCAAAAAACGAACACAGCAAGTGTTCAAAATTATTTCCTGCAGAATCCATGCAAGCTGCAAAATGTGTTAAAAGCTTTCTTGTTTTATGATTTAGAGGATCTTAAAGAATGCATTCGTGAAGCATGTCGTAGATTAAAAACTAATTAACTTACTGGCAAGAGAAGTAGAAAAGATGAAAATGACAATAAATACAGAGAAAACCAAAGTAATGATAGTAAATGAAAAACAGTGGAATAATTACGATGAATTGAAATGTAATCACAAAACATTAGAAAGAGTAACAACATATAACTACCTAGGAAGTATTTTAACAGAAGATGGAAAAATAGACGCAGATCTTAATAACAGAGCAAATAAATCAACAAGATTATATTATTCCTTAAATCTAACATTACTAAGCCATAAATACATTGATATGAATACAAAGATGGAAATATACAACAAAATTACAGTACCAACTATAACTTATGCCAGTGAGAACTGGGTACTGCAGAAAAAGCATTAAACAAAAATAAATGCAATGGAAATGAAATATTTAAGGAGAATAGCAGGAAAAACGAAATGGGACAAAGTAAGGAACGAAGAAATCAGAAGCATAACTAATCAAGACCCAATAATATCAAATATTAAAAAGAAACAATTGAACTGGTTTGGCCACCTAGTAAGGATGAAGCAAGATAGAATAGCGAGAAATGTAATGGAAATGGGAATATCAAGAAAAAGACAAAGAGGAAGATCCAGGAGGAAATGGATAGACCAGATTGAAGAAATTGGAAAGAACAAAGGAAGTCATTGGGAGGGATGAAGGCATTAGCCAGGGACAGAAAAGAATGGAAAACATGGGTTCAGGAAGAACTCCAATCCGTCGCCTCAGAAGGCATAAGGATAAGAGAAAGAAAGAAAGAATTTAAAAAAATAACAAGTATGTGCTATCGTTGTATTCCAAATAGAACGACACGCAATTTTCAATGACAATATAAAGGGGGTGCCATTTGAAAATGAAAAGTGAGGGGTAGCTACCACAGAGCTGTCAAATGTAAAACATTTTTTTATAAGTCATTAGGAAGGTACTTTGATGCCATTCAATGCAGTTTTTTTATTTTTCAATTATCTTGTCAAATAAGCGAGATATTGGCTGTATTCGATAACTTGGGACACCCGGTATGTATATTAAGTATTAACTATATTTTCAATTTATTTCAATGAAAAAAATTAAAAATCCTTAAGAAAAACCCAAAAATTAAACTTTTCCAACATGGAAAATGGAAAAAAATGTCTATCTTTCAATAAAATACATCCAACTTTGATCTAATTTTTTTACAATAACAGTAAAAGCTATACAGGGTGTCCCACGACGAGTAAAAACTATCTGTGTATGACAAAATACTTATAGTAAAATCATGAAAATTTCTACGTTTGGGTTTTCGGATACGATCTTTTTAACTAAAATATTTTCAAAGATGGCAGACTTCCGGTACTATCGGAAGTCGACTGCAACTTTGTTATTTTGAATAGAACACCCTGTATATTAATACATTTTTAAGATCTACGTAAAATTTTATTATACTTTTGTCTGAAAACTTTTTTCGAAAAATGCATACTTTTTGAGTTATTGATTGTTTTGTGAAAAATTTGACCGTTGCAGACCCTTGTAAATTATTTTTTTACGAGGATACCCTTAAAGATATGAAAATGGTTTCTGTTCGGTTGCTTTTAGCAAGGTCAGACGTATTTGAATCTATGTTGAAAAATTTTTCATTTTATAGAGGGTGTGTATAAAAAGTGTTCAAAGTTTAACTTCATAAATATCAAATTTCTTTATTTTCTTAAATAGAAACACCCGGTTTTTTCCAATTTAATGCATTCAGGGGCAAAAAATAAAGCAAATCCATGTATACTTTCCTATACCTAAACCTTACCGTTATCCAGATATTGAATGTTTTCAGTAAATTTTGAGAGATGCAGGTGTGGTCTAAATTTTACTTTGACCCGTTGTTACAAGCAAAGAAATAAAAAAGATTATGTAAATTTGCTTTTAATACATGGTAAATATGGCAAAGTTGTTACAAGAACATAATGTGCTTTATTTGCTGTAAGATATCCTGCATCTCTAAAAATTTACAGAAAACATTTAATATCTGGATAACGGTGAGGTTTAGGTATAGGAAAGGTTACAAAAATTTGCCTTATTTTTCACCCTTGAATGCATTAAAATAGAAAAAACCGAGAGGTTCTATTTAAAAAATTAAAGAAATTTGATATTTATGAAGTTAAACTTTGAACACTTTCTATACACACCCTGTATAAAATGAAAAATTTTTCAACATAGATTCAAATAGGTCTGACCTTGCTAAAAGCAACCGAACAGAAACCATTTTCATATCTTTCAGGGTATCTTCGTAAAAAAATAATTTACAAGGGTCTGCAACGGTCAAATTTTTCACAAAATAATCAATAACTCAAGAAGTATGCATTTTGCGAAAAAAGTTCTCATTCTAAACTATACTAAAAGTTTACGTAGATTTCAAAAATGTATTAGTATACAGTGTGTTCCATTTAAAATAACAAAGTTGAACCGGAAGTCTGCCATCTTTGAAAATATTTTGGTTGAAAAGATCGCATTCGAAAACCGAAACGTAAAAATTTTCATGATTTTACTATGAGTATTTTGCCATATACAGATAGTTTTAACTCGTCGTGGGACACCCTGTATTTTAAATATCATTCAGATATTTAACATTTTTTCCAGAAATCTTCAAGCAATTACAGCTCTAGTCAACCAATAATTGTGACTCAACCTAACCTAGTACAAGTCCATCCACAACAATCCACATCCCAACACTCAGAAAATCACCAACAAATACACCCATCCCAGTCTCTCGTCCATCAGCATCAAATGCAGCTACCGCCACAACCTCAACATATACAACCAGCTCAATATCTAGATCCCCAGCACTACGTAACTGCCATACCTGTACAACAGTTAATCACAAGTTTTCCTTCGCCCGGTATTATATCCCCAGCTCCTGTTGATAATTTGATACTACCTCCGACACATACACAATTACAAGTGGATCTTCAAAGAAAACACGCTGAATTACAAGCTGTAATCGGACAACAGCAGCAAGAGCTTAGAAGAGTCTCCGAACAACTATTAATGGCTAGACTTGGATTATTACATGGTACTCAGCAAGTGGTAATTACTTTTTTTTACAAGTAGGTATTTATAAATTTATATTTATTTTTCAGCAACCTCCTATATCGTATCAAAACACTAATCAAGGTTTAGTAAGTAGTACAACAACAGCAATTCAACGACTACATCCTATGGCAGGCCCTGCTTCGGTAATAGTGCCGGCCGTTTCAGTGCCGATATCTTTACCACTTCAACACCAACAGACTTTAATGTATAGTACACCGGACTCAAATACTCAATCGAAGTGATTTAGTGGATGAATTAGTGGAAATCAATATTGTTTCAGTGTCATTTTTATTGTGACTCGCCAAAGAGCCGCCCATTGTTAAAAATGTTTTTTTTAATTTTAGGTTAGGTTAGATTATTCAGTTTTTGGCGACACTTTAATTAGTATTGTACATAATCTACGGAGAATTATTTGTAAATAGTGTAGGTAACCATTATTTATACCTATTTTTATGATACATGTCTACTTTTTATTATTATTTAAATGTATTTACACATTAGTGTGAGTTGGGTACTATAATAATTATTACACTCATAATAGAAGCTTCCTACCTTTATGTTGACTTCAACTTCCCCATCGATACAGTATGTCAAGGTTAGTAAATGGAATTCCGACAAAACAAAA
Organism: Galerucella calmariensis; assembly: GCA_910591675.1. Taxonomy (NCBI): domain Eukaryota; kingdom Metazoa; phylum Arthropoda; class Insecta; order Coleoptera; family Chrysomelidae; genus Galerucella; species Galerucella calmariensis. The sequence continues at coordinate 162,302 of CAJUYG010000568.1, read as the reverse complement.
TATTTTCACTTCCCGTTTAACAAATGTTTTTCCACTTATTATCACTTTATTTTTGCGAAATTATAAAATTTTTACATTTTCAATATGGCGATAACAACGCACACAACTTTCTTTGTTCATTTACAGACAGCCTTCCTGTAAGCCTTGCTCACTGCGAAGTTCTTTTGTTTTTGGAAATGGCCGGCTGATTCACTAATTTGATTGGTTGATAATCAGTCACTTCTTTTTTAATAATTTATTTAAGTTCTATTAGAATTTATTTGGAATTATTAATTCACACTATAATTATCAGAGGACAATATTTATACATTGTACATATTAACGGATTTGTATACTTTAATGGAATTTGTTTTTATTATTGTGATATAAATAGATGATTGTAAAAATACCTTAATGTTATTAAATGTATTTTTTCTTACAAATACAAAGTAATTTGGAAAAAATGTATGTTGCGCAATACGAACAAATAAAAATGTATAATATAATTTTACCTTTTCATGTTATTGTATTTGAAAATGTGGATCTTTTCAAGCAGGTTTACCAGGAGTCAAAAAATATTATCCCCCTAACCTAACCTGAACCATAGACCTGAACGATTATTTAAAAAAAGAAAGTAGGGGCTATTTGACAACAAAATAATGTTTATTTTATAATTAATTTTACAGTAAAATATATCACATTTCTTATCCTTATTCAATGTAAATAAACCTAGGTAGGTACCTACATACACTTAAAAAAATATTACATCAATAAATAATACTTATGCTAAGTATAACGTGAGAGAATTATAATTTTTTCAAAGAATCTGTAAGTATTGCCATTTCTGTTGATATGTTATTTACCAATCTTTGAATTTGAAGTTTTGAATCCAAAACTTCTATGCTCTGGGTATATGCGTTGTATCTTACGCCGAATTTTCTTGGTATTGTAGCTGCGTATCTTCTGCAAACAAAAAAAAACTAATTAGGAAATAAGATTCTATGTTTTTGAATTTTATACAACAACCCTAAAAGTTTATTTTTAATTTATAACAATCAATCGAGCGCCTACGCTTATGCAACCCGCTTAACGCGCAAGTATTGCGTGTTTTCTAATGACAATGTCTCATTTTAGTAATAATTATTTTTTTAAATGGCTACAGTTGTGACGGTTATATTTAAAAATTATAAAATAAGTGATTTCAATACGATTATCTGCGATAAAAAGTAAGTGATTCCATTTATAATATCTAGAAGTAATTAAAAACATATAGCTATATTTTATAAGTCAGTAAAATCATTGTTTAAAATTGATTACAAATAAACCATAATATACCTATACTGATTTAATAATTTTCATTTGATTTCTAGAGTGAAAAGTGAAATTAAATTTGTGATAGGTATATAGCAGAAAATAAAGAGGCGTGCAAAATGCTTTCAGTTTATCCAAACAATTACCATTACAATAAAGATGTTAACATTCAAAAACAAGATGAAACAGGTTAGTTTGCATGATTTATATACAAAGCATGCTAAATTTATTGAATAAATCCCATAATCTAGAGAGTAAAATACTTACATCATTTTTTCTTTGGCATCTTCAAAGCTTTCAGCTACATAATAAATTGGTTGGTACTCGGTTATTGGATATTTTTGCAATGCTGTTTTTGCTGGTTCGAAAGGCCTAATTTCAGGATTCATTTCCAATGAATATTGCAATTCACCGAAACTAGATAGTAGACCAGCCCCATAAGCTTTTAATTCCCCATTTTCTCTACACAGTCCAAATTCAACCGTAAACCAGAAACACTAAAATTATATACATTCTCTTTAATAACATTAATTAACATTTAGAAATTGGGTATAAATATTTTTTCAAGATTAAGTGACCTCCAAGAGACAAGTTTCATAATGCTCTATTAAATTGTGTATATGTATTATCTGATTTACTTACTGTTGCTAGTTTTTCAATAAAATCATCAGGTGCCCCAAGTGAGGCTAAACCTATCTCTTGTGAAAACTGAGCAAATTCTGGATCAGCAAAAAGTGGTACATGTCCTAAAAGTTCATGACATACATCAGGTTCAGGTGTATAATAAGGTTTGCTTGGATGTCTGATGTACTGCGTAGAGTGGAAAACTCTAAACGCTAGACCAGCTAAAAAGTCTCTAGAAGATAAAAGACCTGCTACTGGTCGCAGGGTAAAACCAGTACAATCTGGAAAAAACATAAAGTACAGTTAATTTTTTTTGTAGCTGTTGAATAATAATTGTTTAAATTACCTTTAAGGAAATTGGAAATGTCTTCTAGTTGTGGTATATTATCTTCTCGATAGCCACAATTTTCTATCAATAATGGAAATACGTGGTTGTGTTCTTTACAAGCATGAGTTGGATACAAAGTTGTCAGCTGTCTGAAAACTTTACCCCAAGTTTCTGTTTCTTCTTTGGTATAATCTACATGGGGCAGTTTTTGTCCGTATCTAACAAAAAATTGAAGCTTATAGTAGAAATTATATAATTACCCAGCAGTGCAATGTGCAATGTTCTATCAAATATATGGTTCTATACAGGGTGTCCCACGACGAGTTAAAGCTATCTGTATATGGCAAAATACTTATAGTAAAATCATGAAAATTTCTACGTTTGGGTTTTCGGATACGATCTTTTTAACTAATGTATTTTCAAAGATGGCAGACTTCCGGTTCTACCGGAAGTCGACTGCAACTCTGTTATTTTGAATGGAACACCCTGTATATTAGTACATTTTTAAATTCTACGTAAGATTTTAGTATACTTTTGTCTGTAAACTTTTTTCGAAAAATGCATATTTTTTGAGTTATTAATTTTTTTGTAAAAAATTTGACGGTTGCAGACCCTTACAAATTATTTTTTTAAGAGGATACCCTTAAAGATGCAGGTGTGGTCTAAATTTTAATTTAATACATGGTAAATATGGCAAAGTTGTTACAAGAACATAATATGACTTGTGCTTTATTTGCAGTAAGATATCCTGCATCTCTAAAAATTTACAGAAAACATGTAATATCTGGATAACGATAAGGTTTAGATATAGGAAAGTATACATGAATTTGCCTTATTTTTTACCCCTGAATGCATTAAAATGGAAAAAACCGGGTGGTTCTATTTAAGAAAATAAAGAAATTTGATATTTATGAAGTTAAACTTTGAACACTTTCTATACACACTCTGTATAAAATGAAATTTTTTCAAAATAGATTCAAATAGGTCTGACCTTGCTAAAAGCAACTGAACAGAAACCATTTTCATATCTTTAAGGGTATCCTTTTAAAAAAATAATTTGTAAGTCTACAACCGTTAAATTTTTTACAAAAAAATCAATAACTCAAAAAGTATGCATTTTTCGAAAAAAGTTTTCAGACAAAACTATACTAAAATCTTACGTAAAATTTAAAAATGTATCAATATACAGGGTGTTTCATTTAAAATAACAAAGTTGCAGTCGACTTCCGGTAGAACCGGAAGTCGGCCATCTTTGAAAATGTTTTAGTTAGAAAGATCGCATTCGAAAACCGAAACGTGGACATTTTCATGATTTTACTATAAGTATTTTGCCATATACAGATAGTTTTAACTCGTAACTAAATTTTGTGCTTACTTGTAATTGAAAGCAATGTCAGCAAAGTATTTCCTGCGTGCTCTGTATACAGGATCAGTAAATCCGGGATGGTCAGAATCTAATTCAGCACCATAGGATAAAATTTGGTTAGCGAAACGGTCCAAATCTCTAATTCTTCTTGGAAACCATGGTACAGTGTCTAAAAATAAATATATTGACCATATTAGTTTTTATAAATTTAGAAAATAAAGTAAGGATTGTATACCTTTGTTGTCTTTGTAATCTCTAGAGATGATTTGGAAATAGCTGCTGATTTCTTTTAAATCTGTTATGGCTGCTCCCAAGTTACCAGTTGGGGCGCACTCCACCATGAATTCATAATCTTCTGGTGATTGTGATGATGATCTTGATTCGATGTGCATTAAATTAACTCCGTGTTTTTTGAATATTTTTAAATATTTAGCCAAAACTCCTACTTCTTCGGCTGGTGGTGCGAAGACTATGCAAGTGCTATGAGCGGAATCTTTGCCGATTCTAATATAGTTACCTCCGGGCATTAGTTTTGGCTGGAAAATAAATTATTATTTATTATTTTGGTTGATATATATTATGTATGCATACTGTGTGAGAGAAGAATTTAGTGATGTTTGAAAAAAAAGTTTATATTAAAAGAGATAGGAATGTTGTAAATTATTTTTTAACTCACGTCTTTAATAGTAAAATTATTCATTGTTAAATCAAACTCTATAAACTAGTTTCTTTGATGGCTGAGGTACTTCTGAAATTGTGGTACTATAGATATGGTTTTTTATAGTATTTTTTTTATATATAATTAGTTTCTTTGTAATTTTAATCGTAAATTGCGTCAGTCGATGAATGGAAAAAGGAAAATATGTAAATTGCGGTATTGGTAAATTATATTTTTCTAAATACTTTTATACTGATATATACAGGGTGGTCCGTAAGTAATGGTCCAAATTTAAATGGAAGATTTTTGTGCTTAAAAATATTACAATCTTACGCAACTTCCTTTAATGAAATATTGATGATAAGAAAGATACAGGGTGGTAAAGTTGAAATGTCAAAAATGTTTTTTCTCAGTAAATTGGAAGAATTTTGATAAACAAACGTAAAAATTTGAAAATAGTGGTTTTGGGGCCTGGGAAATCATAAAATGTTATCTATTTTGATGTATTTTCTAGATAGCGCCAGTGTAACTGTGCGATTAACTTATTTATCGTTAACAGTATCCCTCTATTTATTGAAAAATATTAAAACTGCATTATTTTTGTGACAAAAAGGTATATCTATCATTAGATTCAAAAGTTACTGGTTTACGAGATAATCGCATTTTTAAACCTCCCTTCATAATTTTTATTTCATTTATTAGCACAAAAATAATAACGTTAGTAGGCGCTGATGTCAGAACATTTATTATCAGCTATAATATATTGGAGAAAGTCACCAAATATGGAATAGTATCCTAATATGGAATGCCTTCATTTCTCTAAAACTATAAGTATGAAACGCAACACTCGACCATCTTCTGTTTCATTCGGTCTACTAACTATCGCACTCACACCATGCTTCACGTGTGGCAGGCGTGTTTTGTTTTGTTGTCGTGCAGAAAATTTTAAAGGTAAGTAATAAACGAGTATTACCAGTTGTTATGTTTGTTTACGTAAGTGTTATACTATTTAGTATATCGGTATTATGTTTATTTCACCATTTTGTGATCTTTTGTCACTAAAATATTGTGACTTTAAAAAATATTTAGAAGAGTTTGAACTAGTATAAAAATCCAAATATGGACAGTCGTCGGTGTCTAATTATGGAATATTAAATTAAATGCTTGATGTGTGGGCTCTGGGCACATTATGATTGTGCTGGGCCAGAGTTTGATACTTGGATCTGTGACTTTTGCAAGTAATTATGTAACTTCAACTTCTTTCATTTATCACAATATATTATATTTATTTAATTGATCTCAAAGATATGAATGTCCATTTTTGTTATTTTTATGTTGATTTATGCTTATATTCCATATATGGATACCTATTCCATATTTGGTTACTCATTTGTGATTTTGTTTTTTGTGTTAGATTTTAATTTGATAACTAATATATTTGATTGAAGGCTGTTAATTACTACATATAAATGTATGACTGATTAGTAAAAACATTAAACTGATTTAATTTATATGAAGTTTTTTTTATATCCCAAAAACAAAATGGTATTCCATATTTGGTGACTTTCCTCTAGCAAGAATATTAATAATAATTTGCAATAATATTGTCATAAGTTTCCCCAAGCATGTTGCTATGAGGTAACAACCCGACTCCAAAGGCGGAGGACAACCCTCCGCCTTTGGAGTCGGGTTGTTACCAAGCAATACGCTTTCGAAATCTATGACAATATTATTGCAAATTATCAATTTTCTTGCTGTATTATACCTGATAATAAATTTGCTGACATCAGCGCCTAATAACATTATTATTTTTGTGCTAATAAATGAAATGAAAATTATGAAGGGGAGTTTAAAAATGCTAGTATCTCAAAAACCAGTAACTTTTGAGACTAATGATAGATATACTTTTTTGTCGAAAAAATTATGCAGTTTTAATATTTTTCAATAAATAGAGAGATACTGTTAACGATACATAAGTTAATCGCACATTTACACCAATTACATAGCTTTTGTGGCGCCCTCTAAAAAATACATCGAAACAGATAACATATTATGATTTCCCAGGTCCTAAAACCCCTAACTTCAAATTTTCACGTTTGTATATCCAAAATCTTTCAATTTACTGAGAAAAAACATTTTTGATATTTCAACTTTGCCACCCTGTATCTTTCTTATCATCAATATTTTATTAAAGGAAGTTGCGGCAGATTGTTAATATTTTTAGGAGAAAAATTTTCCATTCCACTTTGGTCTATTACTTACGGACCACCCTGTATATGTATACGCAATTTGTGACTTATTTCCGGGGGAAATTGAACCTTCCTAATTATACTTTGATTAATATTTCTCGGTATCTAAGATATATTTCACCAAATTGTCAATAAAAACGAAAAAAAAAGAAAATCTTAAACTACTGTACAGGGTGATTCATTAGTGTAATAAAGCTTAGGTCTGTTATCTGAAAAGATATTTATTTAGTGTTATTCATAAAAATTGTTGGCAGCCTTAAGCTTCATATTTCAAAATTAGTAACAATGTTACAGGGTGATTCGTTGGATTTTAAAAATCCATAACTTTGTAATGGAACTAATCAAAAAGTGGTGTAGAAGAACAACAATTGTTGCAAATTACTATTGGGTCATAGCAATCAAAATTCTATAAATACCGTATTTAAATCTCGATCAACAGCATAACAAAAAGATCATAAATAAATCTTCCATAGTAAAGAACAACAACAAATCTAAATTTTAATAATTGCACCTTCACTAGTTGTACTGTTGATAAACAAAAAATGGTTCTGTGTATTGAATTATATATTTCTATTTGAAAAAAATTCCGCCGAATGTACAATATGTCCCCCCAACTTGGAATCATATGGAAAACTTTTTGGAACTTTATTTCTTTACGTCAGGTTAGGTATGAGCGACCGGGGGTCGCGACGCAAAAGATCTGACCGTTACGTTACGTTATGTTACGTTGCTTCGTTATGTGCCTTACTTGCGTGCGTGTGCTCCTGAGTCTCTCTCTCTCGTTTAAGAAGCAGCGGTTCATATGCTTCGGCTGGGAATCGAACCCGGGCCGCCCGCGTGGAAGGCCAGCATTCTACCACTGAACCACCGATGCTACATCAAAATTCTATTCAAAGCTGGTATTCGCAATGCTGGTGATCTACTTGAATTTGTTCGGATAAATTTTTACTATTATTTCCATAATTTTTTTGCGCGATTGATCTTTTTTGTTTATTTACAACATCGGTTGTCAGGACGGTAGGTTGTGTTTAACACGTTTAACACGTCGGTAAGTGATTTACTTACCGTTCAGACGTCGAAAAATATTCACCAAAATACAAAATATATTTTAAACTGATCGAGAAGTATAAATGTCACTTTTGAAATTTCGTTCATTTCGAAGAAATTTAAATTATTTTATTCGGAATTTATTTCAATACGATCGCGCAAAAAATGGTGTAAGCATCTCGAACGTTAAGGGTGATTACAACGTTTGCATGTAGATTCCTCTCGTCAAATTGGACAAAATGATATGAGGATTAAGGGGTCTAGCACATTTACTTTTCGAAATACAAGCTGTTGAATGTTTTAATTCGATAACTTTAAAATGGATGGATAAATTAATTTGACATTTAGCAGGTTGTTTTTAAATGTAAAATGGCATATTTGGATAGAAATAGTAGTTTGTGCAACTAGTGTGGATATGATGGCCATATGGCACGAGGTCGAAGTTTGAGCACGACGCCGTAGGCGGAGGCTCAATCGTTCAAGTGCGATATGGACAATCCACACGAGTCGAACAGCATATTTTTTCTACGACCCACTTAAGAAAAAATCTAGAAAATAAAAATTTCTATAAACTGTAATATAACTTCAAATTAAAAATTTAACAATTAAATTTTTTGTTTCCACTAATTTTTGTGTGGTAAACGTACGGTTCTTGAATGTCCAATTTGTATAATGCTACGGTTTCCCTTTTTAAATATACGATGCTATTATAAGTAGATGTTGCCAGTCGGACTCCCTCATGAAGGGTACCGTACCATTATCTATAATAATGAATATTCTGCTAATATTTCAAACGCCTACCTGTTGTCGTTATTAATAACAAGCAGAATAATTATTTAAAAATAAAATTAACAATAAAAAAAAACTTCTTCACGGGGAATCGAACCCGGGTCTATCACGTGAGAGTCTGGCTTGCTTACTACTCGACCACATAGGAATATACAAATTGTTAATCTATAACGTCAGATGTATTACATAATTTTTGCTTAATACCTTAATACCGTGTGTCCCGCGACACGTTCTACGTTTTTTGTAAAATAAATGAATATGCACTTATTCCGCGTTTCAAATGTAAAAAATATTAAATAACATGGAAAACCTAAAAGATAATTATGTGTTTCGTAAGAGATAAATGTTCATTCAAACTTGAAGCATTGGTGAAAAATAAAATAGGTAACCCAAAGTTTCAATTTAAATGAATGTATTTATATATTTAATCGTAGTTTTTAATTTTGATAATTTTTTTTGTAACATTTTTCGATATTGTCAAATTTAAAGGTACTTTACTCCTGAGTGAAACTAATATTTTTTGACAAACCTCGTATACGACTGAAAAATTTTGATATTTGATCACTGTATTCTAGGTTTTAGATAATGCAGAACTTTTTATGAAGAATAACTTTTCTTCCTAAAATTAATAATAAAAAAGTTTTCCATATGATTCCAACTTAAGGGGACATATTGTATCCCTATAGGACATTGACAAATGCCTCATAATTTTTATGATAAATTTCTCAATCTCGAGCTTCCGATTGTCATAAATTTGACGTTTAATATCAATTTAACCGACCTACTGAGCTTTATCACACTCATCAGACATAAACAGACATTTGCTTCAACTTTATACCGCCTTATCTCAATAAAATCGCATACCACTTAATATACATATACAGAGTGGCCCAAAAGTCTGCCAAACGAGCAATTATCTCGTAAATTGTAAGTCCTAATTGTACATTGTAGAGTCTAGATTTGATATTTGCAATGTTGCCAGATTTGCTGTTTCTTTTATATTATTAGTAACTTTGGTTTTTCAAATTCATCACGCTGTATATTCAGTCATTATAGGAATCTCCTATTCAATACGAGTTCAACCATATGTAACACTTCACCGAATTTCATTTCTAAAGATTTTTTTTATTGGGGATATGTACTTGAAAAATTCCGTTTACAAAAAAATAGGCGTTGCCAGACTTATGTTTTATGTATTTTAGATCTTCCTGACTACATAAAATCATAAACGGCAAATCTGGCAACATTGCAAATATCAAATATGGAATCTCCGTATTCTAGAATAGGTGTACCCCTAATTTTGTACAATTAGGGCTAGCAATTTACGTGATAATTGGCCGTTTCCAGACTTTTGAGCCACACTGTATATTGTTTAGAATATTTTATGATTTAAACAATTGAACTACAGGGGATGTATTAAAATTTCCTCATTTTGTCTATTAATTCATCATAAACTGTAGAGCTAAAATTGGGAATGAGGAGGAATACATTTTAAATCATTTTGTGGCTAAGCAACCAGGGGGCGGTTAAAATTGGGTCAATATCTCTCTCTCTTTTAGCTTTATTCAAAAAATTAATAATATTCAATTGTTAATTGTTTATTAATTGGAGTAGATATCCTTGAGGACTATTTTCAACATAAAATATATAGATAAAATTATCACCATTTTAAAAACTATATTTTATGTTTTTGAAAACATCAAGATAAAACGAATGTAAACATAATAATTGCTGTAACTAAATAAAATAGATCCTACATTTATGCATAATATTATTTTGTACAATTTAATAATAATTCTAGAACGATATAATCATTGAAACTAAAGTTGAGAAATAACTTGATAACAAAATGAGAAATATTAATTTGTCATGGACCTAAAAATGACATTTAATCAACAAAAAATCCTTTCAAGCACGTTTCCTATATATAACGTAGAAAATGTTGAAAAGCTAAATGATAATATAACATTTTTTTATTACGGGTGTTCAAAATGCTCGTCTCGCAACATTTTAGCTACATCTTGAGACAAATCAAGACTATGTGAAGTCTCTTCAAAATGTCTAGATCAATAGTTATCCAAGGAATGAGTCACTTTCTTGATTACGTGAAGCAAACATTAACAGGTTTACGCAGCATTAATTTTCAAATGTCGAAACTAATTATCAGAACAAGACCGTCGATGTCCCGTCTCGACAAGACAAGCGCAAAACGAGACGAGACTAAGGGCAACTTCCTAAAATTCCTCCGGGAAATAGGACTAAAGGAACTACTAGTTTCTGAGACTCCTCAGAAACTGAGTAGAAGTAAGGGGGCACAATAGATCTTTTAGGTCTCAGTGAATGTCATCCCAAACTACATACATACATACATACAAGTGCAACTTGACTTTAAATGTCGAGACTAAATATCTTTAGAGCGAGCCCGCAGTTTTATTGTCTAGATTAGATAAACTTAAATTGAGATTATGCAGTCTCGTCTTTAAAGTTATAAGATTAGTTATCTTCACAACGAAACAGTCGATGTATCTTTCTCGTCTACGTGAAGCAAAAATTAACTGGTTTTACGCAGCTTCGATTTTCAAATGTCGAGACTAGTTATTTTAAGAACGAGACCGGCGATGTCTCGTCTCGACAATACATGTGCAATACAATACGAGATTATGCGAATGCCCAGACTAGTTATATTTAGAACGAGACAGTCAATGAGCAAACGGAAAACGAGATGGGAATTTCCATCAATTAATCGATTTTGAAGGCAAAAATCTGGTCGAAACGAGACAAGCTTTTGTACTAAATATTAAACATGATTTTTTTAACCACGTTGAAATTTGCTTTCTTTCGCCACACGAGTCGAACAGCATATTTTTTCTACGACCCACTTGAGAAAAAATCTAGAAAATAAAAATTTATATAAACTGTAATATAACTTCAAATTGAAAATTTAACAATTCAATTTTATGTTCCCACTAATTTTTTTGTAGTAAACCTACAGTTCTTGAATGTCCAATTTGTATAATGCTACGGTTTCCCTTTTTAAATATACGATGCTGTTATAAGTAGATGTTGCCAGTCGGACTCCCTCATGAAGGGTACCGTACCATTATCTATAATAATGAATATTCTGTTAAATATTTCAAACGTCTACCTGTTGTCGTTATTAATATCAAGCAGACTAATTATTGAAAAATAAAATTAACAATAAAAAAACTTCTTCACGGGGAATCGAACCCGGGTCTACCGCGTGAGAGACTGGTTTGCTTACTACTCGACCACCGAGGAATATGCAAATTGTTTATCTATAACGTCAGATGTATTACATAACTTTTGCTTAAAAGGAACTAAAGTTCCTACCGTGTGTCCCGCGACACATTCTACCTTTTTTTAAAATATGTACAAATTAATGAAATATTCTCAAAATATTGTGGAAAAAAACTTTGGCCGCTTTTTAAAATATTTTTGTCAAGTACGAACGAGCTGTAAGTCACATAGAAAGATTGCTACGGATCTTCCCATTGCGATGAACTTTGAATCATCGAGAAATGTCAATTTTTTGCCGAGTTATGGAAAAATTCGTCCGCCCTCTTACAACTTAATGCATAGACAGCTGAATTCCTACAGGCAGAGCAGCAGCTGAAATGAAGAGACTTTTAGGTCTCATTATCTCGATAACTATCGAATTTTCGAAAAAGTTGATATAAGGACCATTTCTATAGATAATAACACGAAGAAAAATTCTCTAATTCGCATATTGAGCCAGATATTAGCGAGAAACCCGTTTTCCAGGGTTTAGGGAGCCATTTTCCCCCTTTCCGTAAACTCAATCGCGTTAAGTTTTTTCTCGTTTGAAAACACCTGCCGTGATCTACAAATTGAGCCTAAAGTGAAGTTGTCAGGGACTTTTCAGGAGCTTTGACCCTTCATTTACTCGACTAATAACTCAAAAAGGAGTTTATGAATTTAAAAATACAAACTTACTATATCCGGTGGACTTCCTTGTATGGTGGTACTAATGTTATTATTCTTTTTTTTCTTATAAATAATATCTGTCGGCGAGGTAGGGGTTGACATCATTTTTGGTTATCAAAAAAAAAGTCACTAGAAATAAAAAATAATTACTCTTGTGTGTCGAACTTAACGTTCACTCGTAAACTAACACTGGTAGATAATTCTGCAATCTTTAAATATCTCACTGGGAGGTTTTTATTTCCTTAGATACAGCGCTAATCGTAAATATATTATTAATATTGTCTTACGAAATATTGTTTTCGAATTGTATCATTCTATTTCAACGTTTTCGTAAACACATTAAAAACTGGTTTTTGTATAACGATCATATATTAATTCATATATAAATTATCCAAGTTTCAAGTGACGCGTTTCCATATAAATAATGGCCACTGAGGTCACCTGATTGTGTTTCGTTTGATATTTTATTGGGGGAAGATACTTAAATTCGAAGGTGTGTCAGAGAAAAATGAAAACATCTGGTACTGGTAGATTGCGTTGTAGTGACGTGGATTGTTTTCATAACATCCTCGAATTTTTGATGTTTTTGCTGTTATCTACAATATGTCCGCCTAAGTTGGAATCATATGGAAAACTTTTTTCTTATTAATTTTAGGAAGAAAAGTTATTCTTTATAAAAAGTTTTGCATTATCTAAAACCTAGAATACAGTCATTAAATATCAAATTTACTACACTACTACATTTATACCAAAACCTGGAAAATCTAGACAGGACACGGCTAAAGCTCTGGGACCAATTAGTCTAATGTCATTTTTGCTGAAGACTCTTGAGAAACTTCTGGACAGACATATCAGCGACGGTATACTGGCTACAAGACCAATACACCGAGATCAATATGCATACAGAGAGGGAAAATCAACCGAAACAGCATTTTATCAACTCATAAAAAGGGCTGAATACGTGCTGGAAAACAAAGAGGTATTGCTCGCAGCCTTTCTTGATATAGAGGAGCTTTTGAAAACACATCCTATGAATCTATAGCTAAGGCGACGAGGAATTCTGGGATCGATGCCCTGCAGGTGGATAGACTGCATGCTCAGAAGCAGGCTCATAGAATAAACTCTGATGGGGGAGACAATGGCCGTACGTGCAACCAGGGGTTGTCCGCAGGGGGGAGTACTATCCCCGCTGCTGTGGAACCTGGTCATGGACGGGCTCATCAGAACCCTACACAGAGAAGGTTTTAACACCATAGGATATGCAGACGACCTGGTAATTCTATCCCAAGGTAAATACAACAGTACAACCAAAGACAGACTCCAGATGGCTTTAAATGTAGTAACAGGCTGGACCGTAAAAGAAGGGCTACGTATTAGTCCTTCGAAAACACAGATAATTGCGTTCACCAGAAGAAGAAAAAGGGAAGGACTTGGCCCTCTGACGCTTCAAGGGGAACCAATACGATTGTAGGATGAAGTAAAATATCTTGGGGTTATCCAAGACCCAGGCTTAACTTGGAACCGACACCTCCAGCACGTGATCAAGAAAGCAGAGGTGACCTTCATGGTTGCCAGACGCACTTACGGCACTAAATGGGGACTTAGACCCAGCATGGTACACTGGCTGTACAAAATGGTTGTCATTCCCAGGATTACATATGCATCTCTGGTATGGTGGCCAAAGATCAGACAATCCTCTGCTATGCTAAAACTAAGCAAGGTCCAAAGACTTGCATGCATTGGCATTACAGGGGCAACCACTTAGTAGAGCGAATGAACTGATCTGGTATACAGACAGATCAAAAAATGAACTCGGCACCGGAGCGGGCATATACAGCAAGACGAGCAAATATGAAGGGATCGTCTCGCTTGGCAAATACGCTTCTGTATTTCAAGCAGAGGTCTATCATATGCAATACTTGCATGTGCGAGGGCTAATAATATGAGGGCCTACAACAACAGGCATATCAGGATCTACAGTGACAGTCAAGCCGTGAAAGGAATGCAGTCGAAAACATACGATATGGCCACGTTTAACTATGAAAAAGCTAAAGTGCTAAGTATGTAATGATAATAATTAGAAAAGGGACTTTTTATTATTAACGATATTACAATATGATTAAATGTTAATTCTTTTATGTGCTTGTTTCCTTGGATTTTTTCAATTTATGAATATTAAAAGATGAGCAATTTTCCACATTTGTTACGGGATTCTTCAAGCTCTGGCAGCGTTATACGAAAATCATAAATACCACACCTTCCGAATTACATAATTGGTGATTTTTATCGAAAGCTAACTTCTTATTGGCAGTGTTCTTCCATATCACTTCCTCAATTGACTGTTATTGATTTATCCAGCGGCGTTGGTATTGTCAGTGACCTTTGTTTTTTCAGTTTTACTTGGTAAAATAGGTACCGTACGACATTTGTACGTTTATGACAGATAAGCGCCATGTTTCCTCGCCTCTTACCGATGCCCCGTAGCTTCAAATAAACTTGCTGCACTATATAGGTATATAGTATAGTCAAGTCTATATAGGTATATAGTATAGTCAAGTCTTATCATGCGGGTCATACGATTCAACAAAGACATACTCACCGTTTTTGTTTTCTTCGAGGGGTAAACCGCAAGTGGAAGTAGGTGTACACCGCAGTGGAAGTATGTGGAGGTATATGGAAATATGTGGAAGTTTGGTGGAAGTATGTGGAAGTTTAATACAGAAATTTGACAAAGTGCGGTGAAAATAACAAATTTAAAATTATTGAAAAGGTCATTATACAGGGTGTTAATGAATAGGAATTACAAACTGAACTGAAGGAAGTAGAAGTAGAAAATGCGAAAATTGGCGTGAAATGGGTAGTTGGAGCTTTAGTTTTTGAGATACAGGATGTTAAAGTTACCCATGCAACAGTTGAAATATCATAAAAGCCAAAGCTATAGAGTGTTTTGAGAAATTATCAATTTTTGTGCACGTTATGGAAGCATGTTGCATCACAAAAATGTAGCATGGGTTCTTAAATTGTCAACTAACTTGAAAACAGTGTGTGGAAGTTTCGTGGAAGTTTTTTCAAATGTGGAAGTAGGTGTACAATATTTTTGCCGGCGGTTTACCCCTCGGTTTTCTTTTATTGCGTTTAATCATAACTTCCAAATAAAATCCGTAAGATGATTAAAACAGACTTATGCAATTTTGACGGGAAAAAAAAGGATATGTATTTAGTTTTCAGCGATTCTTAAAAGTTTTTCACTAGCGAAGTTTTTACTTAAATGTCAGTTTTGTGACTTTGACAATTCAAATAATAATAAGAATAATAATAATAATAATAATAAGAAGAAGAAGAAGCAATTTTCCGGTATTTTGCTTATTGATGAGCAAATGCAAGACCAAGATCAAGACCCGGTTAGTCTTGGTCTAGGTCTTGTTTTTGCATACAAGGTCTTGGTCTTGGTCTTGCAGTCAAATAAGCGGTCTTGGTCTTGCAGGGTCCAGTCTTGGTCTTGGTCTTGGTCTTGCACCAAGACTCTTGCAAGTCTTGCACTTTTTTTGAAGATTTTTTCTGGAGTCCATTTTTACAAAAAAATGAATAAGAAAAAATAGTTTCTAAAATCATTAAAAGTAAAGAAAGGGACAGTCTTTCTCATTATAGAAATTTTGTTTTTTTATATTTAATTGTAGCGATAAATCAAGTATAAAAATTTGTTTATTCATTTTGACAATTTTTTTAGAATATAGTTTTATAATGTATCAATGATGTAAAGACGTAAAAATATAACAATTTATAATCTTATTTATAAGTTTGAAAAAATTTATGTATATTAAAGTCACTGAATTTTAAGTCTCTCTATAAAAAATTATTCTTTCTTTGCAGGCCTATTAGCTGGGATTTGAAATAAACCAAAATTATTTTTAGTGTTGGTGATTAAAAAAAATAGGTGTTTTTTTTTAAGTTATCGGATATGGTAGGATACATTAATAGAGCTTAGGTCAATATTTTAGATGGATATATTTAACAACAACTAAATACTAAGTTTTCATGACAGTTGAAAAAAACTGCATACAGCTGAAGAATAAGAAAAACAGAACAAAATATAAAAATATTCCACCAAAAGTACCTATATGTATATGTAGGTTTTATTAATATACACTATAAATTTTGACCAGGTGAGCGGGAACACCCTGTATATGAAAAAAATACTTCGTTAAAACAAGCAGTTGTGGTCAGTATATGTTGGGGAGGGGGAGGGTTTAAAATGATCTGCTCATCTTTATTTTTCGGTTAAAATGTTTAAAAAACGCAAGACCGCAAGACTCTTGCAGGCTTAGTCTTGGTCTTGCATAAGTCTTGCACTTCTCGGTCTTGGTCTTGCAGCCTGAAGCTAGTCTTGGTCTTGGTCTTAGTCTTGCATTTTCTGCAAGACCAAGACCAGTCTCGGTCATCACTAATTTTGCTTAATCAAGCAAAAAAAAAATTGTACTTAATCTGATAGATTATATCGAGAAAAAATGGAGAAGTGTAAATTCGTCAACCAGTGTGCAGAAAACATCAACCATCAATATTTTCTCCGGGTATATTTGTAATCTCACATTTTGGTAACCCCTGTGTCTTCTGATTTGATACATATGGTTAGTGAACTTTTAACCCGCACGATGAGAGCGCTTTTGACT
Organism: Galerucella calmariensis; assembly: GCA_910591675.1. Lineage (NCBI taxonomy): Eukaryota > Metazoa > Arthropoda > Insecta > Coleoptera > Chrysomelidae > Galerucella > Galerucella calmariensis. The sequence goes on along the minus strand of CAJUYG010000568.1, from coordinate 145,318 downwards.
ATATATTACATATTTAATGAAAAAGCAAAAGTTAAACGCTTATAGAGGTTTAGGTATAGTATCAATCTCTCTTATAGAGGTTCAAGCTTGACAAATGACCTGTTACTTATACAAGTTTCATATTTCTCAGTCATAGAGATTTTAGGATGGCAAAATGATGGAAACCTGGTAAAATAAATACTCTCATTAATAGTGGACTGTATTTTAATTTAACGAAATTATTGATATTGTTACATCATCAAGTTTTCTACTGCTACTGACGATTTCTATGAACTGCGATCCCCAAAAATGTTATTCACACATTACATGTCTTTATCGTCACATTTCGGCTTATGCAAAAACTTATATTCTTGCTATTGGAACCAGTTTAAGAAACAACAACGGAAACGAATTTCCTATAGAAAACTCATATAACCATCGCGGTTAGGGGGGAGGGACTTATCCAATCGCATTTGCGTCATTGATGGATTTCGACAGGGATATCTAAGTAGTGATAGTGATTGAGAACAAACCGCAAATAAGATTGTGCAAGCACTGTTTATCAATACAAAAATATAATAAATATTCAAATTGATACATTTTTACGAAATTGAAATCAGTTCTTTTTCAAACGTTTGAAAAAGCTACTGTGTTAGCGAAACGCGTCACTTTATGTTTAATTACAATGTATATTTTACAAAATAAAATTGTTTGATTTCATAACACAAGAATACTCTCGATTTCATGTAAATACAGCCCGGAACGGTCAACGGTTCTCGAAATGAGTCAAAAACCCTCAAATCAACTTGACACGCACACAAGAAGACTAAAATTTGCACAAATTAACTCGAATATGCTTTAAAACGAAAGTTAGCATGCAAATGGACCACTTTCCATTCTATTTCAGTCAATTACAGACCATAACTCGTAAGAACGCTGAAAACAATCTAAAACGATAGGAAAACACATAATTCATGCTCCTTCTCACTAGAAAAACATACTTCTGTATTTCAGGCAGAGATTTATGCTATTTTGGAATGTGTCAGAATTAATAAACATAGAACTGACACTCATAGGATAAACATACTAACTGACAGAAAAGAATGCCAGAAAGAACTAAATGAACTAGCAGACCACATTAAACTAAGATTAGTGTTGGTGCCGGGACATAACGGTATTTCTGGAAATGAACAAGCTGATGAACTCGCGAGAAGAGGTTCAGCAACAGCATATGTTGGACCAGAACCAGCTCTTGGGACCACAAAGAAGGTAGTCCGAGGGCAAATACAAAAATGTGTACAAAGCAAACATAGACTTCAGTGGTGGAACACTCCAAAGCAGGTACACAGTAAAACCTTCATAGGTGACATGATGTGTAAAAGGGGCCGAAGAACTACTGAATATCAGTAGAAATAAGCTAAGAAATATTAAACGTTATCTAACGGGTCATACCCCGGTTAAAGATCACCTGCATAAAATAGGGCTATATAACGGGGACCTCAGCTGCAGACTTTGTGGCATGGAGACCGAGACACTAACCCATATCTTATCTGACTGTGAGGCACTGGACTCGAGGAGACAAACAATCTTCGGAGAAGCCAATGTGCCACCTGAGGTATATGGTATGAAGTTGAAATAATACCCTTCTTGGTGTGCGTCATCGATTGTTAATGTCTTTCTAACACATTACGTAGGAAGAAATGGAAAAAAGGCAGGTCTGTGATTAATCCTAATAAAAATATCACAATAATGAACCGTTCAAATGTATTACAAACGTTAACCCTAATCTTTGACTTACAAAAATTTGATTGGTTGATGTTTAGATTACGCTCAAGCTCAACCTATCAATCGAGAGTTTAAAAGACTATGAATGCGTTACTTTCGTAGCGGCAATAAGGCTTACGTCTTTTTCTACTGTCACACTGACAGTTCTTGACAGGTCTGTACTTTGTTGTTTACGGTCAATTATTATTTATTAAAAGTGAGTATTAATCTTATTGTTATATTTATTTAAATATAGTATATTAAAGTATAAGTGGATATTAAGGTCTTTAAAATACGCGCGATTTTTCGAGCACGAAATAGAGCAAGTGTTTTAAAGACCAGTTATCAACGAATACTTTACGCTATTTTTTTTATTGGTGCACTTTGAAATTATAAATACTGGTCTATAACTACTACAACAACAAGAAATGGAAATCATAGATGGAAATAAGAAATAAATGTCAAATTACCCATTACCAGTGTAATTGAAGATTTTATGAAATATTATAAAAGCGCGGAATTAGATAAAACGTTTTACGTAAACACATTATGAAGAGAGCCACATATCGCTCTTTTCATAACTAGTTAGGTAAACAACTATTACCTAACTAGTGCGGAAAGTGATACCTTTTCGCACGCTATTGCAGCAATCGCGTGCGGAAAAGTCACTTCACGCACGTGTTAGGTACACTATTTTTTCTACTAGCATGCGGAAAAAACCCAAAAGTTAACATAAAAAAACATTTCGTATTAAATACATATCAACAAATTAATTATTATTATTTGACATTCATTTCATGAGGCTTATACCAGGGCCATTAAAAAATGATTGAAAAATAAGTTGTTTTTTTATTGAAAATTATAGCAGAATTATAATAAATTTATTAATTTTTCAGTCATTTGGTAAATTACAATCATACAAATATGTATTTTAAATATTCAAATGTCAGTATACCCCCCAAAAACTTGAGAAATTTACTTTATCGCACTAGAAGGTCTTAAATACATAAAACAGTTAAAAATATACAGATTTGAAGAAATTTTACAATATTCAAATGTACCTAGAATGCTGTGATTTGGTTAATTGGGCCATTCTTTATCGAAAGAAACTTAACGCCAGATAAATATGAACTTCTACTTAGAAAAATGAAATTGTACCTACACTGAGAAATTTGCTTAGAGCCAATTTTAATCAGATATGATTTCAACAAGCTAAAGCTCCAGCTCATTTTGGTGTAAATGTTCGGCGTTATTTAGATGAGATATTTACCGGACAATGAATTGGTGGACGAGGTAGAATCAAATGGCCCCCACGTTCACCGGATTTCAATCATAAAGATTATTTTTATTGGGGATACTTGAAAAATCCAGTTTACAAATAGGTGTTGCCAGACTTATGTTTTATGTATTTTTGACCTTCCAGACTACATAAAATCATAAGTGTTACATATGGTTGAACTCGTATTAAATAGGAAATTCCAATAAAGACTGAACATACAGGGTGTTTAATTTGAAAAACCAAAGTTACTAATAATATAAAAGAATTAAGCAACAAGAAGGAATGGGATCCAAATACCATTAGCAGACTTTGAAAGAATGCCATTCAATGGTACACAGACGGCTCAAAAGCAATAGAAGGAACTAGGATAGGATAGGAGTGCTCGGGCCAGGAACCAAACACTCTGAAAGCTTGGGAAAAACCCCAAGTATCTTTCAAGCGGAAATCCACGCCATAAGAGAGTGCGCCCAGTTCAATATTGATAAAGGATACGGAAGACAAAGGATTATCATAATGTCGGATAGTCAAGCAGGCATTAAAGCACTGAGCTCTTGTGTAATCAGTTCCAAAATGGTGTGGGAATGCCTAGACAAACTCAATGAACTAGGCGAGAACAATATGGATTCCAGGACACACTGGAATAGAAGGATATGAAAAAGCAGATGAACTAGCAAAGAGGGGGACTGAAATGCCTTTCTGGGGGCCTGCACACTTTAAAGCCGAGAAAAAGAGGAGATCTGACCATCTGACTGTCATGAAATCGATTTTTATTTAAAGTTTGCTTTGAAACTTGAAATAGTGTTAAAGTTTGTTATGAAAATGGCCGTAAATTATAAAAAAAAACTCCAAGCAATATACTTGAAAAAAAATGAGCCACCCAGTACTTTTTTATCATTTAAAAACTATTCATAAAATTGTCACAATGACAAGAAGTGTCAATTGATTTATTGAAATGAGCAAAAGAAGAGCTGCCGATTTAAAAAATTCAACATTGCTACAGTTGTACGCTCGAGCTACAGCACCAAGTCGGGACTATTATGGTCTAACTATCGCGGAAACATGTGTGAGTTTATCTTAATTTAAAAATTAAAAATGTTAAATATGACTATTGAATTATATTAAATTTACAGATTTGTTTGAATATTTGGAAAATCACTCACGGTCCGCATTGTTTTCCGAAACAAAAATTTTGCGAAATTGCATATTTCCACGAAGATAAATATCTTCAAGAAGAAATCAAAAACACTTTCGGCGACAGCGTATTCGATTATATAAAAAATTTGTGTTGTGGCAAAAGAAATTTGGAAAATATACCTCGGCGAGCGTTTATAAAAATCGCCCAATATTTGGGTGTAAACGATTTGCTGAAATTGGCCAGAACAAACAAAATTTTTTACGAGGTAATGTATGTTTTGCTTTTATCTCACTTTTTTGAAGGAATCCTCTATTGGGTGCTATGGTCCTAGTTTCTATCTCCAATTATGTCCGTATAAGGTGTACTTCAGCTCCTGTTCCTGTCACCTACTTTCCCTTTAACATGCTGGCAAGAGACAACAAAGTGTCTCTAATATGGGTGCCGGCTCATGAGGGCATTGCAGGGAATAAAATGGCAGACCAGGAGCCTTCACAGGTCCGGAACTGTTTTGAAGAGGGTAAGTTGGGAACTAGCTATACTTTGGCGAGTTTATCTGAAACCGTGAAAGGAATGCAGTCGAAAACATTCGACATTGCCACTTTTAACTATGACAAAACTGAGGTTCTAACTATGTAGTGATAATAATTAGAAAAGGGTCTTTTTATTATCAACAATATTAAAAATATGATTAAACATTAATTTTATAATGTGCTTGTTTCCTTGGATTTATTCTATTAACATTATTTTTTCAATTTATGAATATTTAAAGATGAACACTTTTCCAGATTTGTTATGGGCTTTTTGAAGCTCTGGCAGCGTTGTACGAAAACCATAATGACCACACCCTCCGAATTACATAATTAGTGATTTGTATCGACCAGCTGACTTCTTATTGGCAAGCGCGTGCGTGAGATCTTCCCTCTCACTTCGTCAATTGACTGATATTGATTTATCCAGTGGCGTTGTTATTGTCAGTTACATTTGTATTTTCAGTTTTACTTGGTAAAATAGGTACCGTACGCCATTTGTACGTTTGACAGATAGGCGCCATGTTTTTCCTCGCCTCTTACCGACGCCGCATAGCTTCAGATAAACTTGCCAAACTATAGTTAAGAAACACCAACTAAAATGGAGGCTGACACAAGGACACCTCCATACTAAGAGTCTTCTGAATAAGTTAGACAAGGAACTCTCGTCCAGGCTGTTGAAACTGGATAAGATAAATTTGAAGACAGTTTTTTTTGTTCAACGGAGCCGTCCCTTCGCCGGCACCACCTCAGCCCCCTGGGCTTATTATGGATACTCCCTAGTGTTCTGACTACAACCTATTCAGCCAATCCGTTCCCTGTATTAGCTCATACAGGTTCTTTGCTGGCTGGTTGTCGAAGTCTTCTGGAGTCATTTGGTTTCTGCCATACAGTTTCTGCCTTCTGTGGTCCAGCAACTCACAGTTGCATAGTATATGCAGAGCTGTTTCGGTATCCTTTTTGCATCTTCTGCATGTAAGGTCTCATTCCTGCTCATTGAGAGCAGTTCTTTCGCTACTTTTCCTGATGGTTCTTTTATGAATTACTTCCCATGTATTTGCCTGGTCGTATTCTTCCAGTGTTTATTGTGTTGTTCTTTCAAGCACCCTTTTAACCATGACCTCGTTAAGCATCTGGGGATGCCCACAGCAGGTTCGGGTCCGTTCATCAGAGTTGACGATCCTACTCTCGCGAGTTCGTCAGCTTTTTCATTGCCTGCGATTCCTTTATGACCTGGGACCCACTCCAGTGTTACACTGTTCCAAGTCGCCAGTCTTCTAAGTTCTTCGCCGCCTTCCCATATTAGCCGAGATGTCACCCTATAGCTCTGAAGTGCTTTAAGGGCAGCTTGACTGTCACTGTAGATCCTGATCCGCCTGTTGTTGTAGGCTCTCATATTATTTGCCCTTGCACATGCAAGTATTGCATAGACCTCTGCTTGAAATACAGAGGCGTATTTTCCTAGCGAGACGATTCCTCCATATTTGCTCGTATTGCTGTATATGCCCGTTCCAGTGCCGAGTTCATTTCTTGATCCGTCTGTATACCAGATCAGTTCATTCGCTCTACTAATTTTTATTTTCATGGTTATGAAACACATACATAAAATACTTGATGTATTAGATTTTAATACTTTAAAATAAATGCTCAAAATGTTCTCCACCTAGTTGTTGGCAATAGCACAGTCTCCTATAGAACTCCTCCTTAACTTTGCTTAAAGTTTGAGGTGAAATATTCCGTATTTCTGTAGTTATTCTGTCTTTGAGGTCTACAATGCTAGTTGGTTGTTTCATATACTTTGTTCTTGAGATAACCCCACAGAAAAAAATCTAACGGCGTAAGGTCTGGCGATCTAGCTTGCCACTCAATAGTACCTCTTCGTCCAATCCATTTATTGGGGAAGATTTCATCTAAATAAGTTCTTACCATTAAAGCATAATGGGGTGTTGCCCCGACTGGAACCAAACATTTTCATTCGGTAAGCTAGGATCTATTGCTTTGGGATATAAGTTTGCCAACGCAGAAATAACTTCATTTCTAAGCATATTTAAATATTTTTCAGCTGTCAAATTTCCATCTATAAATATAGGACCAATAATATGGTCGCCTATGATACCGGCCCAAACGTTCACCTTTTGAGGGTACTGAGTATGTGTCTCACGCATCCAATTAGGATTCTCTCCTGACCAATATCTACAGTTCTGTCGGTTTACCTCTCCATTCAATGTGAATGTTGATTCGTCAGAAAAAAGAATGGTACCAAGAGCTATCTCAATTCTGTTCGGCTTATTCATCAATCTTTCGCAGAAATCCATTCTACGATCTGGATCGTCTTCTGTTAACTCCTTTACAAAACTTAATTTGTAGGGATGAAGTTTTTCTTTTTGAAGACATTTTAGAACAGTTGTATGACTAACATTATTTTCACGGGTAATTTGTCGTGTACTTGAAGTTGGATTCTCTTTTAACAAAATATCCACTTTCACATCATCTTCAACGAAGTGTGGTTTTCTTTTCAATGGTTTGACATGTCCAAGTTCTCTGAATTGTGCATGAATTTTAGACACAGTACTTTGTGAAATATTAGGCAATTCGGGATACCTGTGATTAAATAAGTTTGCCATTTCAACTTGACTTCTGCAGTTATCCCCGTACCCGATCATCATTAAAATCTCAATTCAGTGAGTCTCAGTTGAATATTTCATTGTTATGTCGACAAGGAAAGAGTGTTTGACAAAGATTTTACTTTTTCAGTATAAACTGTCAACACATCAACAACTGACGGAATAGAAAACAATCCACATTATTTACTGATTTAAAACAATCCACATTATTTACCGATTTTGTCTAATTATTGGCGTTGGCAATTTTTAGGTATTCATGATAAAATTCATGGGCGTAGCAGGTTTTGTTTAATATACAAATACGTCTAATAATTAGTCAGTTTAGATTTTTGATAAATCCATATTTAGCTAATTTAAAAAAGTACCAATATTTCAAGTGTAATAAATTATTAATTTTAACTCACAATGTCTCAGTCTAATATTGATAGCCTCATGAGGAGTGTTGTCAAAAGCTCCTATATCAAACTATGATCATATTACAGTTTCTTGGTTGTCTAGAGCATTTCGGCTATCATAAAAATTTATCTTTTTCATTTTGTAATTTAATCTTTAAGGCTCTAGTTTCTCTGTAAATAAATCTTTGTAGTTGTGTCACAAAGAAGAAATCTGGCAAATCATTTTCCGTAAAACTTTACACCGATTACCTTCTCCCGAAGAAAAACGTATGGCATTTGATTGTGGTTGGAAAGAAACGTTAAAAAGAAGAATTTCTTATATAAAACAAGCCCTTGAAACTACAAGGAAAAAGACTGTTACATCCGAACACAAAAAGGCTTCAATTAAAACTAAAAAATGTTTGTTAAAAGCAAGCAAAGTAAAATGATGAAATAAAATTACAATTTTATTAAAAACTTTATTTAGGAAAATGTTTTTTTATATATAACCAAGATTACTAATAAATAAGGCTTTAAAATAGTATCACATGAAACAAATAAATATGAAATTCATAAGATGGATTTTAAACCTAGTCTTTGAAGAAAAAAAATCTACTAACGAGCCCATGAAAATACATAATATATATTTCGAGTTTTTAATAATAAACTCTCGATTAATGAAATATTAAAAATAAAAAATCTCTTAGAAAAATAAATAAATTTTTGGTCACATGTACATTTTTCCATCTAAGAAAATCACAAAAATTAAATTAAATAAAAATAAATCCAGAATCATTTTTTTTTTCTAATTAAATCTGTTTGATTAAGTCGTACACATTTTTAATAATTAACAATTTAGCCTGAAAATTATGAAAATAGATAAAAAATATAAAATACTCTCACAGGTAAAAGTCTTTTACTCGATGTCGGATTTAAACGCAGGATATTGTAGATAAATTGATAGAAATTTCAAAAATTAACTAAAAAATAGAGGTATGCTTATAATATACAGGTTCAAAAAAAAGATGATTTTTACTATAACTTGAACACTCTGTGAAGAGGCGAAATAGTGAAGTGTTTTAAATTCAATTTTAATTATCCAGTCCAATATATACAATATGTCCCCCATGTTGGGATTATATGGAAAACTTTTTTATTATTAATTTTAGGAAAAAAAGTTAGTCTTCATAAAAAGTTCTGCATCATCTAAAACCTTTAATACAGTCATCAAATATTAAAAAGTGTCAACCGTATACGGGGTTTGTCAAAAAATAAGAGCTTTACTCAAGAGTAAAGTACCTTTAAATTTGACAAAATCGAAAAATGTTACTAAAAAAAGTTGGATATGTCGAAGCATTAGTATGGGTAAAAATTAAATTTGTTTGTTCCTAACATTAACATGATGTTAATTTTGTAACTTGGTGTTTGAATGTATTTTATTATTAGCAAAATAAATGAATATGCACTTATCTTCTGTACGTTCCTTGTGGCATTACTTATTCTTTTTTTTTCTTATTTTTTGGGAATCAAACCACAATTATGTTTTTTATTTTTTATTTCGACGTTTCGGTTGCGTTCCAGCTACCGTTGTCAAGATTAACTAGTAATAAAATAATGTTTGGTCCCTATCGATAAAAATTTGACAACTAGACAATCAATAATATTTTGAAGTTTAAGACTACAAAACTTTGTTGTCAAATTTTTTTAAGGTCCATTCATAGTAGATTACATCTCTGGTAAAATGTGAAATAAAATATTTTATTTTATGACATTCTAACGATATGATAGTCTACTAGAAATGGAATCCAGTGAAGTGCACGTTCCAGGAACGGTTTTTTATTGGGATAGCGTTTTTTTTCGCTTATTTTGGAAATGTTGTCAATAAAACGCGTTTGTTGTTACTTTTTTATGTATGATTATTTTTGTTTTCAAAACATGTATAACTCAGTTTGGTGATTTTGTGTATTGAAGTGTGTATCGATTAACAACTATTCCAATGATAAATCATAAGAAAACCTGGATAAAAACTTATGATGCTATCCTGATAACGCAGGTAATTGATTATTAGAAATTTCTCTTTTTAACATTGGTAACCAAATTTGACTACATTCGGCTGAAATACTAGCATTTAGTTGTATTAAAGCACTTTCTTTGATTTTTCGTCTTTTATTATTGGGCTCTTTCAATATCATTTTTGTCGAATCCCATTGAATTTGATGCCCCTCTTCTCAAGCATGTTTGCAAATACCTGACTCAAAGAACTCCCTATCTTTGAAATAAAAAATAATTAATATTATAGTGGTTTGATTCCCAAAAAAATAGGAGAAGAAAGAATATGCACTAAAACTTGAAATAAAATCATCAGATATCAAATTTTGAGAGCCGTATACAAGGTTTGTCAAAAAGTATGAATTTTCCTCAACAATTTTTAATAAAAAATTTGATCATAGTTGACAACTATTGTCAGATATACAAGAAAAAAATAATTTTTGTTATAAATAAAATAGACAAATTTCCTAATCAGCTATTTTATCTAGATTTACTTTTTCAAAATTCGTCTAAATCCAATATCAAATAAAAACATTATTTGTCATTTAAAAACATCGAAAATTTTCAATGATCTATTATTTGTAATTTTCCAAAAATTGGATGAAATAAGAATAAATATATATAAAAATGTGTTAGACATTTTCAAACATCTACAGTAAATTCTGTTATCTACTTCCGCTACAGTATATAAAGTCAAAAATGTCCTAGATAAAAATGATTGTACGAGATATTATATTAGAAAAAGGGAAAAATACTTTTTTTATTCTAAATATTACCACAAAGGGAAATGATCCAAAAACAACCCATCTACTGATAGAAAACTATACAAATTTACGTTTGACATATCCATTTAGAGACACTACTTTTGACATATTAGATTTGACAGGTAAGTGATCATTTCCCTATGTTTTGATTCATAAGTATATATTTGAGGGACAGAATGGCTTTATTTAAAATCAGATCAATCCAAAAAAAAA
>CAJUYG010000568.1:116896-134600 GCA_910591675.1 Galerucella calmariensis | reverse complement strand
ATTAATATAAAAAAAAGTTTACCAGCCTATTGATTTCCCAAATTGTAAAAAAAATCAAAAAATAATATATATATAATAATTAATATTTCGCGCTGGGAGGGAGGTAGAGAAAAATAAAAAATATCACCGTGTAGGGGGAGTGTTTTGTTACAATAAAGGTCTCCTGCGTTTCTTTTGTCCGAGCAATGGTTTTTCCGGAAAAAATTCGGTGAACTAAGTATGTGTTCGGCATCTGTGCGACTCTATTTTCTGAAGCGCGGCGGAGTACATTATAAACTATTTTTTTATTGGTTAACCATTTTACCTATTTAAAGCACGCCTCAGCGTGTTTAAATCGAACTTTAAAAACCGCGCGTGTTTTAAAGTTGCCGTGGCAACATCAACAACTCGAGAAACGAAGTCTAAATCATGTCTAAATGACAATTTTTTTATCATTGATATGACAGGAGTAGTTTGTAACGTCAAAACTTTTATTCGAACAATATTTAACAATATTAAATTTATAAATTTAAATGGAAAGTGCCGTTGGTATTGTTTGAAATATTAATATTTCGATTTTTTAAATCTTAGGAAATGGTATTTAAATTAATACCATTGACATTCACAGAACTCAATAAGGTTGAACTTCCATCAAAATACAAATTATTTTATGTTTTTCTCATTTCCATGACAACGCAAGGTATACATCATATACATCACGAATTCAACCATTTGACATTTAGTTCTTATTTCCATCTATGATTTCCATTTCTTGTTGTTGTAGTAGTTATAGACCAGTATTTATAATTTCAAAGTGCACCAATAAAAAAAATATCGTAAAGTATTCGTGGATAACTGGTCTTTAAAACACTCGCTCTATTTCGAGCACTCCGGCTTCGCCGTCGTCCGTTTTTTTTTTATAATTTGGAAATCGATAGACTGGTAAACTTTTTTTTATATTAATCTACATACTTCAAGGTACTTATAAAAAAGAATCAGCCGTATTGCTAATTACTTGTACTTTTGGTCTAAAATGACCCATACAGACTGACCTATATATTTCATATTAAAACGAGCAGATGTTTTTCTTAAATAATCCAAGATTAAATCACTATTTTACCAGCAAATGTGAAATCCGTAAAGAAACTAAATGTAACATACAACACGAACGTTTAAAAGAAATCCTTTACATTTTTGCCAATTTGTCAGTTATTTCAATAAAAAATGTATATTTTTCTATCTGCACTTTAGTTTGGACATCCTGTATATTTTATAGAGTATAATAACCAAAAATATACAATTTGGTATTAAAATTTACAGGTTTTTTCAACATATAATTATATACCAGATGTTGTAACAAACTGAAGCAAATGAAATTAATTTGATATAAATTCGTTTCTCTCAAATAGAAAAATTTTAAATCCTTCTTATAAATAACCAAAGAAAGAAGAATCTACTCGTTTGAATACCAGTGCTGAGTAATTTCTAGTTAAAAAGTAATTAATAATTACAATTACTCTTTTTCATATAATTTGTAATTCCATTTAAGTACATTTTTTTCTTATAGCAATTTGTAGTTGTAAATGCTGCAAAATTTATAGAGGAATTTTACCTTTGTTTGTAATACTAGATATTTTTGAAACGAGAGGCTAGATGGACAATATACAGAATTGTGCATATTTCTAAATACACAAATCAGACTTATATAGAACGAAGCAGAATGCTAGGGGACACTGAAAGTCACAGAATTCTGGGAATGACCTCTGACATAATGCTTCCAACAGTAAACTACGACCTGTCTTATACCGTCCTAATTCCAAATAGATATGAATGCATCCTTCGTAAGGATGAACTATTAAGAGCAGACAGCTGTTGGTACACAGACGGCTCAAAAACACCCTCTAGCTCTGGTGCAGGTGTATACGGACGCTTACCTATGACAGAAATTCCAACCTCTCTAGGATCCTATGCAACCGTGTTTTAGGCGGAAATTCACGCCATTGTTTCATGTGTGGAGAGATAGGAGCAAGCCAATCTCATACATAGAACAATAAAAATTTTCTCGAACAGCCAAGCGGTTTTGAAAGCACTTACCGTGTAACATCGAAATTGGTTTTAGACTGTCAAAAAAAGATTCTCAATAGAAGAACTCAATAAAATATTGCTGGTATGGATCCCTGGCCATTCTGGCATAGAAGGAAACGAGAAGGCAGACTCTCTTGCAAGGGAGAGTGCCGCACGTGTTTCTATCGGACCAGAACCTACAATTGGCATCGCGATAAGTTTTGCCAAACAAACACTAAATACCTGGACAGCAAGAAGAGCTTTAGCCTTCTGGCATAATTTACCAGTATTGGTTCATTCAAAGGCTTTTATACATACTTCGAAGAATGTGTCCAAACAAATGTTAGACATGACCTGTCTCTCTCTCTCGCCCTCGGACCTGAAATATCATTCACCAAATAAACTAATCTGCTTTGTTAAGAAGCTAAATTTGTTTGGTGAAATCTGAATAAGTGTGAGCCACATTAGACTCTTGCCAGTCGCAGTGGAGTGCCTTATAGACCCACTCCACCAAAAACCTAACCTAATACTAGATGTGTTGCTTTTTCCTTTTGTTTTTTGTAATTTCATATTGTTCTGTTTTTTAGGTATTTTTTCCATCCCCTTTTCTTTCTCTTAACTTGTTCTTTTATCTTTCCTATTGTCTGATTTATAGGTTCCACCTGTCTATGGTGGTGTTGATTATTGTTTCATCCTTAATCCTGGTTCAGGTGTTTTATCTTATTCAACTCGATTTTTAAGCTTTTCTTCTCTTTTGAGTCTGTATTTAGTCGCTATTTTTTTTATTTCTCAGTGTATAAATTTTTATTGATGTAGAAAAAAGTTGTTTGGTTACAGCTGAATTTTCTTAATATTTTATCAAATGTTCAGTAGCGTGCAAATTTAAGGGGATACAAAAAATTATAGTTCTCTTTTCACATTTTTGGAATGGACTTTTTATTTCTGATTTCAAAAATATAAAATATGTTACCCCTACCTTGTACCGTTTTTGAGTTATGGGTAACATAATAAAAAGACCATTCCAAAAATGTGAAAATATACAGGGTGTCCCATTTAAAAAAGAACTATTATTTTTTGTATCCCCTCAAATTTACACGCTACTGAACTTTTGATAGAATACTAAGGAAATTCAGCTGTAACCAAACAACTTTTATGTGAGACTTTTTTTTCTAAAAGTAATAATATTCAGTTATTGATGAAAAATAGGTTTTAAACTGTTGCGAACTCTACCCGTATTTTAAACTATTGATTCTACAACATAAAGGTATTTTGAAGAGTACCCATTTTAAAATTTTATTGGTACCGGTTGGTGCCTCTATTCTGTCATAATTTGTTGTTTTATCCGCAAAATAATTGTAATTAAATCAATATAATTCCTATTTTCATCCATTTTCGTAATTGTAATTATTTTTCAAGTACCTAATAACCCAGCACTGTTAAATACAATAAATAAATTAATTATTATCGTATGGCATATCAAAGGATCTACCGCTATCGCCACAATAATCCATGGGGTCCACTTCTTGTGAACATGCCACGGTATTTCTTTCCAACGCCTTCATGCGAATCTTCATGTGTTCTAACATTTTGTCTATTGCCCGCAACCGTTTTTCCAAACTTGTCGTACTCAAAAACCCAACCTGAAACATAAATTGAATAGATGAGGCTTTTACTTGATGTAGATCCATACTAAAAGATAAAATAAAACAATTTAATTTGTTAAAATCTACATCTACAAATAGCAGTTGATAATAATTACGATCCCAATTTAATAGACAATAAAACCCCAAGTATCTTTCAAGCAGAAATCCACGTCATACGAAAGTGCGCCCAGTTCAATATTGATAAAGGATACAGAAGACAAAGGATTATCATATTGTCGGATAGTCAAGCAGCCATTAAAGCACTGAGCTCTTGTGTTATCAGTTCCAAAATGGTGTGGGAATGCCTAGACAAACTCAATGAACTAGGCGAGAACAATACTTACTATGGATTCTATGGATACTATGGATTCCAGGACACACTGGAATAGAAGGAAATGAAATAGCAGATGAACTAGCAAAGAGGGGAACTGAAATACCTTTCTGGGGGCCTGAACCGAACCCTTTTGTGGAATTAGCCCCAATGTAATATTGGAAGAAATAGGTAAAGCCGAGAAAAAGGGAAGATCTGACCATTGGAAAGATCTAGTAGTGTTTATACAATCAAAGACTCTTCTGGGTGACTACAACCTGTTGAGGTTAAATGAATGCATAAGTCAAAGTAAAACTGCGCCAAGAGTTTTAACAGGATCCTAACGGGACAATGTCGCCTGAATGGGCACCTGAAAAAGCTCAAAATAGTGGAGGAAGAAGAATGCAGATTTTGTGGCATGAAAGAAGAAACCTCCATCCACATACTTTCCAACTGCACAGCACTTCAGAATCCTAGAGTACAGCACCTGGAAGATTACTGGATAGAAGAGGAACATTTACCCAAGTTGAAGCCTGCAGATATCCTAAAATTCCTCCGGGAAATAGAACTAAAGTTTCTGAGACTCTCCTCAGAAACTAAGTAGAAGTAAGGGAGCACAATAGATCTACTGAAACATACTCTAGAACAAGTATTTGATAAAAACATAAATAATCAATTTAAAACCTTAACATACTTTGGAATACCATCCTTGAAAATAAAATCACTTTTAGAAACTTTAGACTTGAATATTTGCTTTAAAACCGATTACAATTTATCCAAATTCATTAAAAACAACAAATCTAAATCTTCAAAATTAAACAAATTAGGAGTTTATAAATTAAACTGTGGTAATGACAACTGTGATGAAATTTATATAGGTAGAACTTTTGGGAATTTTAAAACTAGAATTTCAGAACACAAATGTAGACTATGACAACCAAAAATCAGATTCCAACTACTCAAATCATTTATTAGCAAACCAACTGACTTTCGATTCAAAATTTGAAATTTTGCATATAGTACCTAAATCCCTAAAATTAAATCTTTTAGAAGCTCTTCAGATAAATAAAAACAAATATTCAGATAATCTTCTTAACGACCAAATAGATATCAACAATTCTTCCTTATTATACCTTTTTACCTAGAAAGGTTCCGGTAAGATTGTTGTGAATAAATTTTCCAGGTAAACTTGTTAAATACTTTTAGACTATGTACCCATGGGGAAAAAAGTGTCGCGATTTGAAACAGCAGCAAAACCATTCAGAACGATAGTTTATCATGCCACCATCGGTTCCAGCACTATGGCGTTCATTTTCTCTTGTGCAGAAAAGCGCAGTGGAAAACTGAACATTTTATGTTTCACCCCCTGAAACCGTGATATGAAACTGTACGCCGTTTGTTACATTTGATAGTGGAATCATAGGAGATCGGTCCATACTCTATGATGTTCAAAAATAATTGTTCGGAAAATCTAGGAAAATTTTTAAAAACTTTTATTTTCTACCTCCTGAAACCGTGATATGAAACTGTACGGCATTGGTTTCTGTAGATTATACACCATATATATAAAGATTTGACAGAAGTGCCGTACAAAAAAAGTGTGAAAAGCCGTGGGAATTTGTTTCTTTTCCGAGATTTTCCTACTCAAAAAAAACTGCACGGCATCTAGTGCAATAGGTACCTTTGAGAATAAAATAATATAAAAAATAATGTCGCACAAAAATAATAGTGTGGATAATTTTCTAAATGTGTGTACTACCTACAACTGTTAGCTTTAGCATACGATTATTTTTACGCGGGAAATTTGTTACAATAAATTTTTTATTTATAAGGAAATTATTAAATCATGTCGTGCAAAAATATTTGTGCGGGAGGTCGTAAGAAAGATCTGCCAAGCCGACTTGATTTAAAAATCGATTACTTACCAGTTTCATATCACGGTTTCAGGGGGTGAAAAACAGAATGTTCAGTTTTCCACTGCGCTTTTTGCACAAGAGAAAATGAACGCCATAGTGCTGGAACCGATGGTGGCATGATAAACTATCGTTCTGAATGGGTTTGCTGCTGTTTCAATTGCCACACTTTTTTCCCCATGGGCTCATAGTTTATTTAGTTATTCCTATATTTAGACACTTTTTGCTTTCTATGTCCATGTAAATAGATTATAATACTTTAGTCAATATCCGTAAAATTGAGCATAAAGGCACTGTATAAATTAAAAATGTTTCAATATACCTCCACTCGTTTGAGAAAGCGCTAGCGAAACGAGTCACAACTTTTTTAACAAATTAAATTGTTTTATTTCATCTAAAACATAAATATCAACGAGCCCATAGAGAAATAAATAATAATAATATGTTTTAAAACAATATAGAACAACAGATGTGATATATCTCAACTTACTTGTAATTGAGAGCTGAGCGGTAAAATGGGCATCAACCACCAAGCCCAAGACGGTCCGTCCGCTAACGTAAACCAATCTTTTTCAACTTTCGGCATTTTGCCTATTAATCTTTCAACTTCTGCCAAAACTCTCGGTTTTAACGATTTAATCCATTTCGACGCCTTGTTATAGACCCTCTCGTGGATTGATATTAATTCTTGAAGTTTTTCTGATGAAACTTCGTTATCTTTTATGTAATTAATTTTCGCTGTATCGTAACCATCCTATAAAAGAATAATTCAGTCAGATTATACTGTAATTTGAACATTTACAGATATATTGTTTGTCTCAAAAGTATATCGTATTCGCTTTTATCGGCAATCATAAAATTGATGGGCCAATTGCAATAAATCAATAAACAGCCAATAGCTGTTGTAGAAGAGATCGCCAGTGGCGAACCATTTAAAAAAGATCAAATTCACAAATATATATCTTTTTGTATTTTTATCTTACATGCTGTCTATGCATTTACTTGTAAGTGGGACGAATTGTTCCATAATTCGGCAAAAAATTGACATTTTACGATGATTTGATGAGTTCATTACAATGGGAAGACACGTAACTATCATTCCATGTGACTTGCAGCTCGTTCGTACTTGACAAAAATATTTTAAAAAGTGGTCAAAGTTATTTTCCACAAGATTTTGAGACTATTTCATTAATTTGTTCATATTTTTAAAAAATAGTCTTTTATCCTAATTTTTTTTATAATGGAACCTTAGGAGGTCTTGAATGATCTCAGAAATTTTTTTAAATGTCTTTCTTGCGTTTTGATAAAAATTTGATTTGTTTATTTATTTATTTAAAAAAAAGTCCTGTTTTTACCAGTGTGATCAATTTCTATGATTTCTGGAAAATGATTGGATTTTATTAAAAATCAAAAAGTACATTCGAAAACTAGACAAAAATGATGTGCATCGAAAAGCAACATATAGGAAGATGTAGTCAAACGCACTCTTATCGTGCGGGTTGAAAGGTCACTAACCATATGTATCAAATCAAAAAACACAGAGGTTACCAAAATGTGAGATAACAAATACACCCGGAGAGAAGAAGAAGAAGATTATTTTAACTAACATGAAGATAGCTACATATATGTACCAAGATAGCTACATCATATATTGTCACTTTGAATTGTCAAACTGACATTTAAATAAAAACTTCGCTGGTGAAAGACTTTTTAGAATCGCTGAAAACTAAATATATATCCTTCTTTTTCCCGTCAAAATTGCATAAGTCTGTCTTATTTATCTTACGGACTTTATTTGGAAGTTATAATTAAACGTAATAAAAAAAACATAAACTGTGAGTATGTCTTTGATGAATCGTATGACCCGCACGATAAGAGTGCCTTTGACTATACATTTTTAAATCGTGCTTGTTTCACAGACTGTACAGAACTCCGAAAACGGCTGAAAAATGTGAATAAACAAATCAATTTTTTATCAAAACGCAAAATACTTATTTACCTAACAAGTGCGGAAAATGAACTTTTCCGCACGACTCTGCCGTTCACCGAAGGACGCGTAGCGGAAGCAGCCGAGTGAGGAAAAGCATTTTCCGCAAGTGTTAGGTACAATGGTTTTTCTACGAGTATTCTCTTTCATATCTTCTCTTTGATTTTTCTAGTAACAGGTACGTTTTCACATTTTCTGCTGCCAGACGAATTTCATCAGGAACTCCCTCGCTTGTATTTTCATCGATTCCCTCGAGACAAATATTCACTTTTAATGAGGAATTTTTTGCCGAGTTATGGAACAATTCGTCCGCCCGCTTACAAGTTAATGCATAGACAGCTAGCAGAATTCCTACAGGCAGAGCAGCAGCTGAAATGAGGATACTTTTAGGTCTCATTATCTCGATAACTATCGATTTTTCGATAAAAATGATAGGGACCATTTCTGCAGATAAAAAGACGATCTTCATTTTTTATTGGAA
This sequence comes from Galerucella calmariensis, assembly GCA_910591675.1. Taxonomy (NCBI): domain Eukaryota; kingdom Metazoa; phylum Arthropoda; class Insecta; order Coleoptera; family Chrysomelidae; genus Galerucella; species Galerucella calmariensis. Next base: position 126,223 of record CAJUYG010000568.1, on the reverse strand, counting down.
GAAAAATTTTCTAATTCACATATTGAGCCAGATATTAGCGAGAAACCCGTTTTCCAGGGTTTAGGGGGCCATTTTCCCCCCCTTCAGTAAACTCAATCGCGTCAAGTTTTTTCTCTTTTAAAAGCACCTGCCGTGACCTACAAATTGAGCCCAAAGTCACATCAGTGTCTTTTCAGGAGCTTTGTCCCTTCATTTACTGGACTAATAGGGAAAAGCAAGATCTGACCATTGGAACTAAGCGAAAACAAAATCATCAATCTACTATGGGTTCCAGGACACACTGGAATAGAAATAAAAGAAACAGCATTTTGGTTAGATTAGGAAATAGGAAAGAAGATAGTACAGATCTTTTTAGGTTAGGTCCCTTTATTTATACCTGTTCGCTTTTGCTGATCACTTTGAATCTTCTCACTCCAACAGTGGTTAAGATAAACCTTCCATCTTCAAAATTAACAGCGTCTTTAACTTCCAGCACAGTACCGTAATGAACGAATTTATCTCCGGTGGATTCCTTTCCCGCCATAGCGAAACGTTTCGTGGGTGATTGTAAACATCTTCTCGCTAGCAAACGATACTTTGGTTCGTAAACGTATAAAGGACACGCTACGCCTGGAAAAGCGTTGGTACATATAAAAACAGGAATCTGCAACAACAAAATTTTCAATCAAAATTTAAATTTGATAAAAAATTTGATTAACTTACATCGGAACCGCTTTCTAAGATCAAACTTTCCTTAATACTAATGGACATTCTTTCGTTATATTCATGTGGCACTAAAAATCTGATTGCGTGTTGTAGTACATCGGTTGATCCTCTTGAATAATCTGCTATGTTTAGGGAAGCCATACATAGAGGACAGGATAGACCGTGATCTAATACTCTTGTTAGACATCCTCGACAGAATGTGTGTCCGCAGCTGGTTGTTACTGGATCTAATAGACATCTACTGCAAAGGATGCATTCTACGTCGCCCGACGAAATACAACTCCAGCTGGTTTTCAAAGCATCTTCTAGAACGAAAATAGAGTTAGGCATACTAACTACAGTGTGTACATAAAGTAACGTAACTTGCTAATATTTCGATTTCCATAGGCCAGACGTAAGAGGTAACAACTACAAGTAATTAGCAATACGGATGATTTTTTTTTAAATAAGTACCTTGAAGTATGTAGATTAATATAAAGAAAAGTTTACCAGTCTATCGATTTCCCAAATTGAAAAAATAAATCAAAAACTTTTTTTTTCGAACTTTCTTAATATTTCGCGCTGGGGGAAAGGTAGAGAAAAATAAAAAATACCACTGTGTAGGAGGAGTGTTTTGCAACAAAAAAGGTTTCCTGCGTTTCTTTCGTCCGAGCAATGGTTTGTACGGAAAAAATTCGGTAAACTAAGTATGTGATCGGCATCCGCGCGACTCTATTTTCTGAAGCGCGGCGGAGTACATTATAAACTATTGTACAGTTATAATGCAGATATAAATAATTGTAATAAGACGTTTTGAAGAAGGAAGGAAGTGTCAGCTTTAAGATGGCATTTTTTTGTCAAAGCACATTATCATTTTTAGCAAATTATGTACTCATATATAATATAAATATTATATTCTAATCAATAACCAAGTTTCTCAATAAAATATGTATTATATAATAAGGTGACGTTGAAACAATTTTTCGAAGGATGGAAACTGTTATTTAGGAGATCTGTTCTATAAATAAAATTTACGGATAATTAATTTTTCCTAATTACGAAATACGACACTTAATTATCTTGTAAATTTTAGGAATCTTGAATAGACTGGTGCACTTTTTTTATATTAATCTACATACTTTAAGGTACTCATAAGAAAAAAATCAGCCGTATTGCTAATTACTTGTACTAAAGTGGATGTAATTGACCGAGGAATGTATTTTTTTTAGTTTCTCTAACTGTTGGTACACATTCGGAAGACATTTTGGAACATGGTTTAATAACATCAAACAATGTAACTTTGGAATTATTTAAGGTAGAATTATGCGTTTTTTTTTGTAATTTAATAGATTATGGAAAACTGAAAATATATACATGGTGTACTATTTGAAAAAATATGTTAATAAGTTGTTTTGGAGCAACGGTGCACCCTGTATTCATCTAATCTACTTATGCAGATGGTCTGGGTTATTTGAAAAAACTTGTAGGTATTCAAAATTTTTTTTTGTGAACCTAACGGAAATCGAAATATTAGCAAGTTACGTTACTTTATGTACACACTGTACATTATTTTTACAATAATTGTTCTTCTACACCACTTTTTGTGGTTTGAATATTATACAGGGTGTCCAGAAACTGAAGTAAATTTAAGCTAAATCGACTTAAAATCAACTCTAGTAACTGTAGTTTCCGTTCGTCAGGAGAGTGTTTTGACACCCTGTATATGTATTCTTCAATATCTAATATTATTACCTTTGATATCACCAACTTCTCTAAAAACGTTATCTAACGTTTCTTGAAAATGTTTGTAATTATCGGGATATCCATCGAACCAGAAATTCTTAAAGGAATTGTTACATATATTCGTAGTTTTCCGTTTCCGCTTTTCCTTTTTGTACTGTAAAGTTTCCGAGGGTTTTTCTAAAAAACTCGTTATCTGAAAAATGTTTCGTTCAATAATTATTAGTTCAATTTTTTTTTTCCCATTAACTCACCCTTTCTTGCGTATCTTTTTTCATTTGAAGTCCAGCGTATCCTGATCGTAGATGGTATCTAGGTTCTACTCCCAGTATGTCTTCTGTATTGGGTAGCATAATGTCTAAAACAAAACAAAAATTGGTTCCTTTTCAATCACTATAATCCATTTATTTTTTTTCATTAATTTATTGGGAAACTAAACCACAAGGAACATACTGTGTTTATGAAGCTATCCTAAGGGCACCTGGGCAGGTATCAGGTGAGAAAGTTAACTTAAAATAAGAGTTACTTTACTTAAATTTGTATGTCTGATTTTTATATATGTTTTGTAAAAAAATACTTTAGAGTAGTATCATAAGTGTCAAGACACTTTCCATGGACCAAAACTTTTGTCAGACGCTTTAAAGCTCCACAAAAAATAAATAAACTTTTATTTTCACATGTCTGACTTTCAGATAATTATGTTCTCAAGGCAACTATTACTAAGTCATATGTGCTCCAAAAGATCCGAACTATACTAAATACTATACGTTGTACATGAAGGGAACATACACATTAGACTGAGACATTGTGAGTTAATATATGTAAGAGAAGGGGAACCGAGTTACTATAGACGTCTCACTCGCTCTGAAACGCATTTATATTGTTCTCGCACTCATACTTGCGGCTGATAATTTTAATGTTTAGGGGCTGTTCGGTCATTACAATTGGTCTGACTAACGAAATATAACTTAGTAATAGTTGCCTTGATAACATATTTGAAAGTTAGACATGTGAAACTGAATAAAGTTTATTTATTTTTTGTGGGGCTTAAAGCGTCTGACGAAAGTTTTGGTCCATGGACACTTATGATACTTCTCTAGAATATTATTCTACAAAACATATATAAAAATCAGACATACAAATTTAAGTAAAGTATTTGAAAATAAGTTATGTCTTATCGCTTTGGAATCTTTGACTAGAAGATAATTATACATATTATCTCGCCGCGTCTATCTGTCTGTTCGCGATAAAATAAAAAAATACTGCACTGACTTTCATGCCGTTTTGACCAATGGATAGAGTGATTCTCTAGGAAAGTTTTAGTATATAGTTTGTTGAATTTTTGTATAAATTGGCTAAAATATAGCGATATTTGTTAAAAGTCTTCAACAAAAACGTTGTCTACACCCTGCAAGATATAACAAAATAATGTGTGATGGAATTTTGTATCTTATTAGGTCTACAAAAAAGTCCGAGATAACACGTCTATCTCTTGAAAATAATATGCTATATCAATTTTAATACTTTAAAAAATTGGCAATTATAATGCTTCAATGTAAAAGCTATTCACACAAATTGTAACGATAGAATATCTATCGTTATTTTTCCTACGACCGTGCGTTTTAACCCACTTTCCCTCGCACATTTTAGTTTTGGGAAAGTAAAATTATGCAAATTTTGACCTTATTAGATAGTTTTCTACTTCGGAAGTTTTGAAAATATAACATAATGAAGATATTTTGATATAACCATGTACATTATTTGAAGTAGTGTCACAAAACAACTATCAAACCAGCCGGGTTTGATATCAGAAAAATATATCATATGAAATTCTTTCATCTACAAATGACTTAAAACCGTTGCTGTCACCTTCATCGTCATCTTTATGTGACCTGCAACCGATGTCATCCTCTTTGACGTCATCTACTTACCAGTTAACACCAAATAACTCCATTCCACTGCAATTTTAAGTAATTTACTGTATGCAACAAATTGTGTTTTTAATATTAATATTTATAATTATTAGTTTTTGGTTAAAGTTTTGTATATGTATGTTAAAATAAAATATTTTTTGAAAAATGGGTTGATATACTTTTTTGTATATACGGTCGTAGAAAAAATAATGTTCCTAGCTCACGTGTAAAGTGTATTTCCCGCACTTAACCGCTTGCCCGAACTCCGCTCCGCGTCGTTCGGGTGAACTGCAGTCGCGTGCGGGAAAGTCTCACTTTCCGCACTTGTTAGGAAAATAACTATTTTGTATCTACCTCTATCATTAACTTCCGAGTAATTATTTCTCAAAAACTTTTTGTACGCCTTTGTCTATAAAACGAATATCGCTAAAACCCATTTTCTACGTTCCGCCGTTCTAAAAAAATGTAAAAATGAAAACAAAATTGTTTTCAAATTGCACACATCCCTACCCTTTGTTCTAAGATTTATGGCCTTTTCTGTTGTTATTTCTAAGCCGCTTTTCTGTTTGATGTGGGACACGTGTTCATTTTAACCACTTTTAAAGAATTTGTCCGTTAATTATTTGCCCCGCCTCCAGTTTAGAATTCAGCAAATCAGGGTTGTTTATAACCTGCAGTTTTCTACTAGCGTCTAGGAGTTCAGGTAACATTGGTAACGAAGATGAACGAAAGTTAGTAGTTGAGGTGCGCATGCGTCCAAGCAGCGTTTAACCTTCTATTCGATATGACTGAATGTGAGTGGATTGGCGTAGCTGCTAGGGTGCCGAGCTCACAACTCAGAGGTCGTAGGTTCGAAACCCGGTTAGGACCTGGGTTTTCATGTTTTTTTTTTTTAGTTTTTTATTTCTTATTTTCTAATATTTTATACATAGTTACACTTTGATCAACCGGGTTTTCTGGTTTTTTTTAGTTTTCTATTTCTTATTTTCTGATATTTACATATTTACTTCAATATATATATATATGTTTTTTCTATAGCGAAGAGGGGCCAAATCCATCAGATTTTTAACATGAAATTTCCTAACATGTCTTCTTAAACTTGATAGTGCACTAAAGCCACTATCACATTCTTTGCACTTATATTTCATTTAACTGTGAATCTTAATAAATTTAAGTAGTTTTAATAATTTCTATTAAATTAGAATCGTTGATTATTAACATTGAGTGATAACGCTGCTTGGACGCATGCACACCTCAACTACTGACTTTCGTTCATCTTCGTGACCGATGTTACCTGAACTCCTAGACGCTAGTCAATTTTCTTTTCTCGCGCTTTTTTTGAGGAGTCTTCTATTAACTGTCCAGCAGAGAAGATGTGTTGAGAAAAGTGTTCCACTAACTGTGAATACTCACTAAGAAAAATATGATAAAACTTCGTGTCTTGACCGCTAATATAGCTTAATTATGCTTGAATATTACTAAAAAGTTTTGTGTTTTAAAAGTTTGGAGTTGACTCTCCAGGTGCATAAAAGTATAGTGCCGATTGTTCAAATGCTTTCGTTTTGATATGAAATAACGTCGAGAGGCCTTATCGATGATCTGACTTCATCAATGTACTCTTTTTACTTGTTAAGAGGATAATAAAAAATAAGTTCTTCTTTGTATGATGGTTCCAAAAAATCCTAATTCAGGCAAAGATCCAACTCTGGGATATACCGTCACCTATTAAGGGGCATCTACCAAATTCGACCTTGCACAATTATGCTTTGTATATTTTTTTGTTTCCCTACGTCCTCACGTTTAAGTTCACATAACGAAAATTTTATTAGAAATATGAAAGCTCCGCAACATCGTTGAGTGAAAATAGTTCCATAAGGTCGCGCTTCTTTCTACTTATCATTCAACGGCAACATGTAGGTAGCCAAGCGGTCCAAGCGGATTTTGGTTCACGTACTACTCTATAAGCTTCGTCAGTACTGATCTGGGAGACCGCCGAGACCGGCGAGCGTTGTATCAACAATGGAACGGCACGTGACTACCGAAGCAGAGAGACAATGTCAGTCATAGAAGGATAGAAAAGCGAGAGATGGATTTTTATCCGATATTTTAGTGGTAGCAACCGAATTTCAATAAGGAATTGTACGGTCATAAGTAATTTGAGGATTCTGTGATTTTTATATAGTATTCATAAAGCTTCAAATTAGACTTCTTATCAATTAGTTTTTCCATTTAATCCATATTTAATTCTTTACAAGGGCTCAAACTTTGCTTAATATGTGTAATTACCTCATGATTCGTATTTTTTTCAACAAAATTTGGTTAGCATTTCAAAGTTTAGATTCCCCTTAAGAGTTTCCTTATAAATATTTCTTAAACCTATATATTAGGCGGCGGATTTATTTTGCAATTAAATTTGCTAACCGAGATATAAAAATAGATATTCTTCGAAACAATCAATGAAACCTAGCATAAAAATGAATATCTTAAAACATCTTTGAAAACCGGCAGGTGTATATTTTATTTCACAACATTTACTTAAATACTGTAGCTTACTACATTATTACTTTTTGATGTAACTTTCCTTTTTCCCTTCATTTTTGCTACCAGTACTTTTTATAATTATGAAGATCCAACAATTAAATATCCTGACGATATCCCCTTTTTTTTAATCTACACTAAGCGGAATAGGTCAAAATAACAATTATTGTTAGATGTTTTTAAATCACCCTGGTAAGTGAACGATTTTTGCATCAACCTCGTATGAGCACGAACACGTGCACGGCTTCAGGAATTTGTCGAAATCGTCGGCGCGCTTGTGTAAGCTGGACATGAAAGTTCCGACGAAGAGTGACACTTCTTGTCTTGTTAATGTTCGTTGTGTTTAGCTAATAAGCCGAACGATGACGCTGACGCTGATTTGGAGCGAATGGAGGTGACGACGGGGGTGAATTGTGGTGACTTCTGCCGGTGTTTTCTTTCAGGGTGTTGTTGGAAAGTTAAAATTGCGTTTGGTATTGTAAGGTCACATTTTTGTTTTGTATTTGTTGTCTTTAGATACTTCCAAACATACCAATTTTACCGAAAACCACATCTTCTTGGAGTAATACGGCTATTTTACATTTTCTGTGAAGAACACGTGCGAAGCCGGGGCGGGTTGCTAGTAGATGTAGATGTTTTCCTGTGTATGTTTTATTCAAGAATTAAAAAAATATTTGTTATTTTCGTAGAATGTAAGGAGCCGCACAATAAATAACGAAAATCTTGGCTAGCGATTTATTTCAGTCGGTGAAAAAACAAGTTACATAAACAATTTCATCAAGAATTTTAATGATATGATCAAGAATTTGTCGACTATTAAAAAAAATGTTGAAAACAAAGCGGCTCGTTACAAATAACAATACTCTCTCGGAAGAAATGTCGAACAAAGCGTTGCAGAATATGTAGGCATCGTGCCAAAATTTAATAGACTGGAGACAATATTAATCATCCGTAATATATTTCCCGACTAAATTAATTACAGATATTTTTATTTAACGATGATTTTATGTTGGTATAATTAATCAATTTTCCCTTCCCCTTCTTGAAAAATATCCAATTATTTAAGGAAAAAAATACATGCTTAAAGTGATCCCCACTTTCTATTTTATCTGTAAATATTTTAATACCATTAAATATAAATAGGACATGGGAAATAAAGTAAGTGGATCAGACAAAGGAAAAAGCTCTTTTTACATTCACAGAATCAGCTAAATTCGACTCCTTTGTTACTTAACTTTAAGTTAATATTTCCCAACTAACCGTGGTCTACCTTTTTTGTGAGTTAGCCACCCTGAAATAACCCCGGGGTGAGTAATAAATACCTTCATTAACTTAATAGAGTTACTAGCTAAATGGACATAGTCCCTCAGCCAAAAAAAAAAACAAAAAAAAAACGATCAGTTTAAAATATATCGCAGAATAATAATTATTCTAACGCTTTATAAGACTAAGTAGAGAGGGAATCATTAATAAAAAACCACCTCTTCATTTCTTAGAAATCAGACAACCTGGGGCATGGGTATGATGAAAAAATATAACTTTTCAAAGAAATTCGTTACGGAATTAAGCAACAAGAAGGAATGGGATCCAAATACCATTACCAGACTTGGAAAGAATGCCATTCAATGGTACCCAGACGGCTCAAAAGCAATAGAAGGAACTTGGATAGGAGTGTTCGGGCCAGGAACCAAAAACTCTGAAAGCTTGGGAAAAACCACAAGTATCTTTCAAGCGGAAATCCGCGTCACAAGAAATTTCGCCCAGTTCAATATTGATAAAGGATACAGAAGACGAAGGATTATCATAATGTCGGATAGTCAAGCAGCCATTAAAGCACTGAGCTCTTGTGTAATCAGTTCCAAAATGGTGTGGGAATGCCTAGACAACCTAGGCGAGAAGAATATGAAAAGGAAATGAAATAGCAGATGAACTAGCAAAGAGGGGGACTGAAATACCTTTCTGGGGGCCGGAACCCTTTTGCGAAATCAGCCCAAATGTAATATTGGAAGAAATAGGTAAAGCCGAGAAAAAGAGAAGATCTGACCACCATTGGAAAGATCTAGTAGGGCTTATACAATCAAAGACTCCTCTGGGTGACTACAACCTGTTGAGATCAAATGAATGCATAAGTCAAAGTAAAACTGCACTAAGAGTTTTAACAGGGATCCTAACGGGACATTGTCGCATGAATGGGCGTCTGAAAAAGCTCAAAATAGTGGAAGAAGGAGAATGTTTTGGCATGGATAAAAAACCTCCATCCACATACTTTCCAACTGCACAGCACTTTAGAATCCTAGAGCACAGCACCTGGGAGATTACTGGATAGAAGAGGAAAATTTACCTAAGTTGAAGCCTGCAGACATCCTAAAATTCCTCCGGGAAATAGGACTAAAGGAACTAGAGTTTGTTCAACCAACCTTTGCCGTTACGTCATACGTTGTCCACGTCCAGC
>CAJUYG010000568.1:83277-111896 GCA_910591675.1 Galerucella calmariensis | reverse complement strand
TATAAATAAAAAAAATATCAATAAAAAAGGAAATTCCGGTTTTTTTTGGACAACCCTATATAATCGAAATAATATGACCGAGTGATTTCATCAACATACATCATTTTATTCATTCTGTCTCAGTGTTGTCAATGCGAGGATGATTATCCAATTTTTAGACAATTTCACTAATTTGGATCCAATAGTTTTTCGAATATTTTGTAAAAGGGATATATAAAATGGCTATTGTTTTTGGGGATTTTCTATATTGACTGGGGTCGAAAACTTTATTTAGATAACCAATGTGTACTTTTGGTAATTTTGACAAATTTTGATAATTTGAATAGTAAGTTCGGGTAATTTCCATTTTTGCATCTGCAACACTGCACTATAACCAGTTCATATTTTGTTGCTTTCCATACATAGAAATTTGACCCTTCTTTTTCATGACATTAATACAGTCATGTAATTTGAAAATACAGACATTTAGTGCAAACGGTAGTTTTATTTTTGGTCGAATATAAATTTTTTTATTAATATTTAGAGTTACATTTTTAGCAAGTTTGACTTTGTTTACATATCTCTTAACAGTTGACATTTATGGTATCGATATTTGGTTATCGATTCAAAATATCGAATTGTTACTACAAAAATACAACTACAGCGACATGAACACGCCCACCAGGGCTCACGTTTGCTTCTGCCAACTGTAGTAACGAAATTTAACATTTTATTATAAGGATACTGATGTGTGAGAATTTTATTTATCAAAATTATAATCAATAAACAATAAAACTAGATAAAAAAAATTAAACAATAAACTTGTGAAACAACAAGAAACATTGTAACAACTAATCTACCTATAACTAATTTTATTAGAATGTAAAAATTACTTTAAATGTCACACATCAGTATCCTTATATTGAAATGTTAAATTTCGTTACTGAGTGCTCAATTTTTTAAAGGGTGTTTCACCTGATAACATCCTTAAATGGTTTATTTGCACTGTAGCTCCAGTCATTAAAAATAGATATATAATATGTCATATCAGGTGAATGAGAATTGAAAAAGGAAACGAAAAACGTCAAAGTATACAGGGTGTCCCATTTAAAACAACATAAGTTTGTATAATATTTCCTTAGTGAGCCCCCTAACAAAAAAATTCTGTGCGCCACTGAAAGTTTTCATAACAATTTTTTTATATTTTTTTTTAATTAAGAAGTTATAGTACCTTGCAGTTTTCGACAGTTTTCAATAATCGCCCTGTACCTTCTAACTGCAGAGAGATACTGAAGATTTAATTAGGCTATCGTTATTTCAACAAAAAAAGAAATCATAACATAGTAACTGCTCTTCTTCTATCTCTTCTAGTTTACGAGATACAAAACACACCAATTTGGGACACCCTTTACAGTGTACACCACTGAATAGCAGGTAATTAAAGAGGATATGTAAACCTGGGTACACGAGTATATAGTACATTCAATAGCCTTCTTGGTGTGCGTCATCGTTTGTGACGTATATCCGGGTTTTGGGTATGTCGTTTATTTTATTTGCTATCTTGACATATAGCTAACCTTAAATTTATTAATAGAATCATCAGGATCGTATTTAACCAAATTTCGAAAAGGCTATGAAATTAATAATTACCATAATTACCATTCTTTTTCTAACTGGAAATATTTAAGAACTTTCAAAATGCTGAAGTTTATCCGTGTATCTCGGCATATTTTTGTATTATTTAAATAAATATAACAATAAGATTAATATTCACTTTTCATAAAGAATAATTGACCGTAAGCAACAAAGTACAGACCTGATAAAAACTATCAGTGGGACAGTAGAAAAAGACGTAAGACACATTGCTGCTCCGAAAGATACGTCTGTATTCCATTTTGAATGCTATAATTTCTCCCGATTGATGGATCGCGCTTGCGCGTAATCTAAACATCAACTAATCAAATTTTTCAAGTCAAAGATTAGGGTTAACATTTGTAATACATTTAAGCGGTTCATCATCATGATATTTTGATTAGGATTAATCACAGACCTGCCTTTGTTTCCATTTCTTCCAACGTAATGTGTTAGAAGGACATTACCAATCGATGACGCACACCAAGAAGGGTATTATATGAACTCTACACGATGTCCAAGAGGTGTATTAGTAAGCTTTCTCTAAGCTTTAGGATATATTATGGCCCTTGGAAATGACGGTTCGTAGACTAAATATGAATTAGTATGAATCATAATGGAAATATTAGAAGCCATAAAAAAGTATGTACCTATATGAAAACATAAAGATCGAATTTCGACCTTGATATAGTAACTTTCTTGGCTGCTTGTTTAGCTGTTTGAAAAATATTTCGAACACACAAAAAATGTCAACAGATGATATTTTCGGTACCTACGTGCAATAAAACTTTACAACTTTAAAATTCAAAAATTCAAACTGAAATCGTGGCAAACATATAAAATATTGAAAAATAAATTTTAATTTACTGAAAAGGTAAAAATAAACATTAATTACAGATTCTAATCGATTCGTCGGGCAGTGTATAAATGCAATCGATAATTTTTTGATTAAAAAACGCTAATGAGTTGTAAATCAATTATACTGGGTGCTTTGTGAATAAGTACCGTGAATTAGAGGCAAGAAATATTTAAAATAAAGAAAAATCCCGTGTCCCGTAAATAAGTACCGTAAATTAGAGGCATGATAGATCGTTAGGAAATATTTAAAATACCCAAATGCAACTTTTCTCCAACCTTCTTAGTTTGTGAGATACAGGCTGTTTAAAGGTGCAGAAGAAATACACATTTTATTTTATATCTTCTTAGAAGATGAAAGTACAAATTTAAAATTTTTTGTTGGTTATTGTCTCTTCAAAACACATCGACAGTATTAAACAGTATTAATTATGTTCAATTCTAATAAGCCAGTGGCGTGGAACGAGGATTTCCTAAACTTTTAATGGACCATATTTTTGAAACATCTTGTATTTAGACCTTAAGACTTTTGTATGCAATTCTTTATTAAATTTCCTATATAAAAGGTACTCTTTGTTAAACCCGATAGAACACTCCATTTTCAAGATTTTTTACTTTTTTGTTATTTTTTCAAATAAATTTGTAGTACCTACTTGAAGATTATTTACAAATAATTCAAACACAAACGTTTCTTATGTGTTTGTAATTCATAATTATTTAAGGGAAGATAAAGTGTTATATATTAACTCCTACAAATTTATTGTTTAAAATCAACCAAGTGTCTTAGTTTAATAAAAAATTTAAAATATTGAAAATGGAGTGTTCTATCGAGTTTAACAAGGAGTACCTTTTATTTAGGAAATTTGATAAAGAATTGCATACAAAAGTCTTTAGGTCTAAATACAAGGTGTTTCAAAAATATGGTCCACTTAAAAGTTTACGAACCCCTCGTACTACGCCACTGGCTCATCAGAATTTTACATAATTAATACTGTTGATGTGTTTTGAAGAGACAATAACCTATAAAAAAATTTAAATTTGTACTTTTATCCCCCGAGAAGATATAAAATGAAATGTGTATATCTTCTGCTCCTTTCAACAGCCTGTATCTCACAACCTAAGAAGGTTAGAGAAAAGTTGCATTTGAGTATGTATTTTAAATATTTCTTAACGATCTATTATGCCTCTAATTTACGGTATTTATTTACGGGACACCCTGTATACATTTTTTTAAACAATCTGATAAATAATTTTCAAAATATTTGAAATTAAATGAAAAAATGTTAGCGTAGGTCAAGTCAAGTCCGACTAAAAATAAAAGTGAAAAAATATATTTAAGCACTAATCTTTTTGTTGATTCATTGACAGGCATGTGTCTGGGATTGTTTTTTCGGTTTCGCGATCAATGCCAATACCTCAGGACCGCATCCATATGACTTTCATAAATTCACGAACACTCTTCAACAGAAGGGTGTAAGTTTCGGTGTAAGTATATCATCCTTACAACGAGAATCTTTAAATAGAGGAGTACAGTTTAAGGTCAGTAAGGCCAACAAAAGGTGGCTTTTATGACAAGATTGACAGTTAAAGTCTACCATTCAAATCATAAGGTTTTTTAGTTTAAAAAAAATTATACTTATGGGGAAATAAGAAAGAACATACAAAAAATAATATATTATACATCAAGGTGATGAAGACAATTATTATTGATCGAGCGGAATAAGGTGCGAGGCTTGTAAATGTCTTCCCCACCATGATGTATATGTTATAGACAATCTGTATAATCCGGCATTGTATAGAATGCCTAGACATTATATATACATTGCCAAAAACGTTCAGGCAATGTGTATAATACGATTCATTTCATACATTGCCTAGGTATTGTATAAAATGCCAGAAGCGCATCAGGCAATGTGTATAACGAACGACCACGGGAAGACGCATGCGCGGGGTGCGGGACTACCTCGTAAACAAGTTGCAGCTCGTTTATGTTATTAAGTAGGTACCTACAAGGTTACTAGATTGCAATTATAATATTATTTTATTTTAGTTCGTTCAAAGATGTTACCTAAGATTTTATTTCCTTTCAAATCATAATTATGTTACCAACAGTTTATTTAAAGTACTTATACGAAAACTGGTCGTTTTTTTTATGTGAAATCGATTATGAAAAATCGATTACATACATTACCTATGCTTCAACCGGCATTCTATACAATGCCTAGGTATTCTATACATTTCCTAGGTAAAGTGTAAAATAGTTGAACTATTGAATATCATTTCATACATTGCCTGAACGACTCCGGCATTCTATACATTTCCTAGGTATTGTATAGAATGCCTGCATTATACACATTGCCTATAACATATATACATTTTTTCCACTATTAGCCAAACTTAAGACAAAAATTTAAAATAATTCACAAATGCACCACGGGAAGCGTTTACTCCGTCGTCTGACTGACAAGTACACTGTCAGTTTTCGATATATTATGAACGTACTCGTTATATCATCAGTCATTTTTGGTTGAGCGCGAATTTTAAACTAATGGCATTTTTATTCAAATAATTTTATCTTGATAGGTAATTTCAAGCAGCAAATATGTTGAAGACAATTTCCTGGGTATACAAAATTATGTTGCACAAGTTTTTGTTGAATCTCTGGATTCTCAAAATATTTGAATTTGTCCATTATTGACCTAGATTAATAATACAAATATATTAACTACTAATAGGGAAGTTCAACTTCTCAGTTGGCTATAAGAAGCAATAATTGTCAACTTCACAGCTAGTATACCTCATTTAAAAACCAGGAGGAGTAATTTGAAGTTAAGCTGGCAATTCTGTAGACCTCTGATTGGTCAGATTCAGACAACACTTTTTAATATTGACATCAGCTGATAGTTTTCATTTTTGATAGTTCTGACAGATAAATAAATAAATATTGGATGAAAAACCAAAAATATTCTGAAGCAGTGGGTACATTATTACTTTAAATTTTTTTTAAAGTAGTAAAGTCGATTTAGCGAGTATTAAGGGAATACTGAAGTAGAGGAACATTATATAGTGCAGATAATATTGGTGGAATTCCAAGACTTTTGAAAAATTGTGATGAGTGAATAGAAAATGTAGTTCGAAGAACAAAAATGTTATCTGTGCTGGACAAAATTTTGCAAGCTTCAAAGAAACGGTCAGACTTTCTTGAAACAAATTAAATTTATCTGTGTCACCTTTTGACGTGTCAAATGTAGGTACTATTTATTTGTTATATACATATTTGGGAAGAAATCGTCAAAGTTCATCGGAAGAGCATGCCATGGAAGATATAAAACAATATAGAAAAGAATGGGTTTGGTAGAAAATACATTATTGGTTTTTGAAGTTAAAAAGAAGGAAGAAGGTATCTCAGAAGTATTTGAAAAGTGGTTTATTAGACTTAATCCGGCAACATAAAGATAGATTTTGTAGTATTGTTATTACCAGAACATATTATAATCAATTGTCATATTCTTTTCAATTTAATTGTAATAAATATAATTAAAGTAACTTGACTATCTGTAATTCTCCACCATCAACAATGACAATAATTTGTTTGTTGTCGATGTGAATCTGAATCTTCTTATGTTTGAATAAGAAACGAAACAGGAAAAAGTCTTACGTTTTGTTTAATGCGTAGGTACATCTGAAAAAGATACTGCAGATCAGAGGAGAAATCGACTTATGACTAATGTCTTTGCTATCAAGGCATATTGAATATATTTGGAACACGACTGTTGACTACGTTTTCGGAACACACCCTTTAGTAACTAATCTGGTAACTTTCAGTGGTGTGGGTAAGGCTTTTCAAATTACTCCTCCTGGTTTTTAAATGAACGAAAAAAAAAACATTTTCACTAAAATTAAGTAGGTCTTAAAATTAAAACATCTCTAAAAAATAACTTCAGGTATGGGAAATGCTTGATAAAAATAGAAGCATGGCAATAGTACTTTTCGAAAAGGATATAAAATACAGGGTGATCCATTTAAAATTACTGAGAAAATAATGTAGGTACTTGAGCTTGGACTAACCGTGTATTTGGTTTAATGAATATTTGCAAAATCATAAATGTTTGAAAATTTTGATAATAGTGATAATAATTTATTATTATTTTCCTCTTATCCAATTGTAAAGAGCGTTGAATTTGTAACGATTTTGACAGAGAATCGGTCATAACTTTTTTTAAATACTCCGATTACAACCTCATAATGTTTTAAAAACGATTTTATTTACGAAGTAAAATATAGGGTGTCCCATTTAAAAAATGCTGAAGGGTGATCATAGGGGGAAGGGGGTTAAAGTTATAACATCTTCTTACACATGAGCATAAAGACGTCCCCCTTTTTGATCTAGATTCTATATTTGTTTACATTCTCTACTCTAACTCTAATTTTAGATCCCTCATCATATACACTGTGTTATTTATAAGATGCGACATAAGGATTCCTGTACAAAACTGTCAAACGCGAGCTAGCTTTTTTACCAAATAGCGTCCATAAAAAATAATTTCAGATTTTGAAAGTTCGTTGAAAAATAAGTTCGAAAATGCACTTTTAATTTTCTTAAATCCGTTATGGTTTAATCAAAAAATTGATAGTTATGTTTAAAAAAGTCCAATTCCATTTTCATACCACTTACCAATACTTTCAACCGCGTAGGATATAGCCAGACGGGTAGAAGCACGGGAAATTTGAAAGTGAAACGTGAAGTATATCGGTTCGATTCCCCGCTGTAGTGTTTTCAGTATTCGTAAGTGTTATGAAAATTGAGTACTACTTTTTTAAACATAATCATACATTTTTTTATCAAACCAGAGCAAATTTAAGAAGATTAAAAGTGCATTTTCGAACTTATTTTACAACGAACTTTCAAAATCTGAAATTATTTTTTATGAACGCTATTTGGAAAAAAAGTTAGCTCGCGTTTGACAGTTTTGTCGATTCTTATCGCACTGATGAAATTCATTGTGCACAGTTTTATATTTATACACCTATGCTAATTCCGACTCTGTAAATTCAATTTCACAGATCATTCCCACCATTCACCTCTTGTTGCATTCGCAGACGATTTACACACAGACTCACTTCAATAATATAATAGAATAGGACCAAAAATTTTCCCTAAATGGTAGATAATTATATATCTAGTATATTTCTGTTTTATAAAAAAATCAATTGTAGTTTAGAAAAACTAGAAAACTCATTTTATAGGTAGTAATGGAACTATAGTGCTAAAAAATAATTTTTAATTTAAGAATAAAATGAAATAATTAATGTCATTACGGTAATAGCGTGGGGTGCTCGATATTGATTGTTATAATTTTTTACATGGTGTGTTTTTTTAGTTTTTTTTAAACTCTTCATCAGATCAAAGTTATTTTATTTTCAAATGGAACTTACTACCATATTATACTGTCATCGGCACTTGATGAGTGTGCAACATTTTTCGAAAAACCACGCCCAATTTGTGTCAAGAGGTCGTTAAAATCGTTAAAAAAGCAAATTTTATGGAGTTCCTTTCCAAAACAAAGCTTCCCGAGGGGGCTTATTTGATATAAAAATAATGCTCTCTTAAAATACAACCAATATATATTCATTTTTATATATATCAATTATGACAAACTTGAATTAAATGATAATAATTCTAAAATTATTCGAAAAATGCAAATACACGCAAATCTAATCAGACAAATCATACATAGACTTGCGAAAATTGTGAAGAATTTGTTAATTCTTGTCCTTGCTAGTCAGTTTAATTCTAAATCTGGAAGAGGACGACCACTTTCCTTTAGTTTTAATTGTTCTTCAAAATTTAGTTCACTTTTAGTTCTCAAAATTTTGAAACATTTGCCCTACAGACATTATAAAAGGCGTAGAATAAAATAACATCAAATAATTAAAACACAAGCCCAGGTTTGTGTTTAATAAGCCCTACACAATACAAATAAAACAGAACACAGAATCAGATGCTGCAACTGCAATACGCATAATATATAAAGATGGCTCAAAAACGAAAGAAGGCTACAGGATGTGGAGTTTACTCCAGAGCACTAAGCCTAAGGATTATGTGGGGAATGGGAAACAATACCAGCGTGGTTCAAACAGAACTGGCTGGTATCTCAATTGCCACAAAAGAACTAACCAGGATAGGAATTTCTGGCAAAAACACAACAATTTGCACTGATATAGTAGACAAGCCCTATTAGCCTTGAACAGACAACGTGTTATATTGGGGCTAGTACTAGAGTGCCACCAAGATTTAGTTAACATCTCGGCAGATAACAAGATTATCCTGAGGCATTGCCGATTCTTTAGCTGGTCTAAGCATTTTAGGACCCAGTGACAATTGCGGAACTAGCCAAACGTTACACCCATGCTCAATCCTTTAAGAGATAGGATTAAATCAAAGAATGCAGTCTTTCCAGGATCACCCTGGGCGAACCTGGGAAGCTGGCTTCGAAGAAATATTTGGCGATGACCAGGAAGAACCTATGTTCAACAGTAAGTTTGCTGACTGGCCACTGTCAACTAAGGAAACACCTCCATACTATGGAGCTAGTGGACGCACCTCTGTGCAGGATGTGTGAACAGGAAGAGGAAACTGTCTATGCGAGTGTCGGGAGTTATCGTCAATAAGAGAGTATGTTCGGTTAGTATTGGCCTACACCTGCCGATATAAAGGAGTTGTCTCCTAGTGACCTAAGGACAGTATGGACGATGACCTAGGACAGGGATGGCGATCCTTTTTTTGATTTCCGTGCCACAAAGTCATCAAAATTCTTTCTTAAATAGGCAACGTGCCCCAATAGTGCCGCAGCCGATTTTTGAAAATGTTCAAGGTCAAACGTGTTCAAATTGGAAGTTAGCTTCCCCATTTACCTAATTTGCAAAGAAAATTTACCGTTTTTAATGGAGCAATAACCGTTTTATCAAAATTAATGTTGAACATTTGATCAAAATTAATGTTAAAATTATTTAATAGATGCGCAGGAAACATTTCTGTCCCTTTCTGTCTTTCTTTGCGTTCCGCGAGAGAGCAGAACGAGTCAACGCTCGCAAATTTTACCAAAATAATTTTGTTTTTGTGCGTGTCATCAAAATTTTCAAACGTACCATAGGTTTGCCACCCCTGACCTAGGAGGACAACTCCTCGGAAGAATGTACAATGGGACACATGTGACCTAAGTGCTGTGAGCCTACACTCACCCTCCCTACTTTACAGATACAGATAAACACAAGCCCTCAAAAAAAACTAATTGTAATATTGACTACCTACGTCAAAACACAGCTCATTATTTTTATTATTTCGCTTAAAATGCTCTCATTTAAATCAAAATATAGTGAGGCCTGCCAACCCCTCTGATCATCTCCTTTCTAAGCGTGTAATAATCATCGTGGATATTAACCCAGGCTTTTGACCCAGCACATGTAAACTTCGGGCGTGCTTGTCTCACGCCGCGAAGATCTTCAGCGCTCGACAAATTCCGTTCCCATTTAACGCCTTGAGGTCAACGGTGAGCACCAGCCCGCTTTTGATTTTTGATTTTCTCCTAGTACTTAATGGGGGGGGGGGTCGTGAAACGTTTTAGGTGAATTTTATTTTTTTAAATTATTAGGTTATTGGCTTAATAACCTAATTTAGGGGACGCCACTGATAATTAAACTTTTAGCTAATAATTATTTGCGTTTTCTTTGTTTTCAATGTGTGTACACCTCGGTGTACACGTACACTTAACAAACAAACAAATAACAATATTATTTCCTTTTTTGGTTTTGAGTAATATCGTAATAATAATAATAATAAATAAATCAATTGTTAGTTGCACGTAGAGAAACAGAAACTCGATGTATTTCTACTTAAATATACTTTAAAAGTACGTAAAACGAAAACAAGAGTGCAGCCCGCGATGATATATTGTGAAACGAGCACAAGGATTTAATTTGAAAGTGCGCGGATTAAAATTTTCATAATTCACCACTATTATTCAATACACAGTAATTATTATTTATGCAATGTATTTCATTAATGTTTCTTTTTGTTTCTATAAATAAATTCACCTTTTGTTTTGTTGTTTTTTTAAAGCAATCTGCGATAATTCAATTCTATCATATCTAGATTGGTATAGTGTATTTTTATCATATTAATAGCTGAAGAGCTCAAAAACGTGTCTGAAACACTTCAGGCTGATTCAAAGAATTAAATAGAATTGTACAGCTTCTTCTGTAAGTCTTCCTGTATAGTGAACCGCAGGTAGAGAAGACAATAGATCCATAATACCATTATCATTCAAATATATTTAGAAGTGATAAATTTGCTGTGGCAGCGCAGTGTACTAGGGTAGATTATTCAATTTACTCAATTAATTAGTAAGTTCTACATATAAGAATGATTTGTAGCCTTACAAAGGGCTGATTTGTTAAAAACTTGCAGATGATATACCTAATCAAAATTCAATTTTATTAGAATCTGACGAATCTTCAACTTCAATATTAATTATTATAGTTTCAACGGTTCCAGTTAGGCAATCGCATTACCGATTCTTTAAAAAGTGAAGCGGCTAGACTAAAAATTTTAGGTCCCAGTGACACCTACGGCATAACGACTTCGACAATTTCGGAACTAGCCAAACGTTACACCCATTCTCAATCTCTTAAGAGATAGGATGGATTCAAAGGATGCAGTTTTGCCAGGATCACCCTGGGCGACCCTGGGAAGCTGGCGTCGAAGAAATATTTGGCGATGACCAGGAAAAACCTACGTTTAACAGTAGAATTTTTGACCGGCCACTGTCAACTAAGGAAACCTCTCCATACTATGGTGCTAGAGGACACACCTCTATGCAGGATGTGTGACAGGAAGATGAAACTGTCTTATGCGAGTGTCCGGAGTTATCGTCAATAAGAGAATGTGTGTTCGGTGCGTCTTGGCCTACACCTGCCGATATAAAGGAGATGTTTCCTAGTGACTTCTCCACCTTCCAAAGATGGACAGGATGGACGATGACGTAGGAGGACATATCCTCGGGAGGATGTACAATGGGTCACATGTGGCTTAAGTGCTGTGAGCCTACACTCACCCTCCCTACTCTACATATACAGAACGGTTCCAGTTGCCACTTCTTCTGTTCTTCTTTATGCGTACGACTTACAGGTTTTTTCACAGTTCTCTACAGACACTTTTGACAAAAAGTTTTGCAGTAATTGATGTAGGTCTTCCAATTTCAAGTTAGACCCTAATACAAATAGACACTAACACTAATGTGTAAGCACTGCACTTTACTCTGATTTACACTGACACTTATCTACTGAACTAACTCAAAGGGCTTTGTCGTCTTGAGTCTTCTCGTCTGGTTGGTGTTGTCGAGGGGCTGGATGGCCTCAACATTCACGTGTTCTATGAGTCGCTGTTTATGACTTTTGGCAAACTTGGTGATCGTCTGGTAGGCAGTGTCGATCTCCAAGTCCCGATGGAGGTCATTGTTTCGGCAGTACCAATGAGCTTTGGTGATATTTTGTTTTGAAATCGTTGTATGATCTGGGTGTTGCTTTCTTTGGCACAGCTCAAAAGCTGAATTCCATAAGTCCGTACAGGTTTCGGGATTTGCTTATATATTAGCAATTTATTGTATACCGGGTGTCCCAAGTTATCGTATCTCGCTTATTTGACAAGATAATTGATAAATAAACAAACTGCATGGAATGGCATTAAAGTACAGAGTGGAATTTCGTCCCATATACAATACATTTGTGCAGTTTAGGTTCCCACGTTTTAATATCCCACTTATTGTCCAAATTTATTCAGTTTTAGAGAAACATATTGAGATACAATTGATTTATTTTATCCTACCTAAATTCCAATGTCCGCCTATGGTTTATTGCGATTTTAGGGTCTCTCACCTGAAATCGTGCTATCAATATGATAAAAATATATTATACTGACACGTGAAGTTTATATTCTTTGCATGCAGTCATTGAGGAATCTTTTGGACATTTATTTTCAGTGAATAATATTAAACGCGACATGGGGACCTATAAAATCTCCAGACCGGAAAATTGTAGGCGTCGATAGAGAATTTTTATTGTGTTAAAGACAGTCTCTGGAATTAATATGATGTTAATTTTATAACTTGGTGTTTGAATGTATTCTATTATTTGTAAAATAAATGAATATGCACTCATTCCGCGTTTTAAATGCAAAAAATATCAAAAAACATGGAAAACCTAAAAGATTATCATGTGTTTCGTAATCACAAGAGATAATTGTTCATTCAAAATAGAAACATAATCTGAAGTTTCAATTTAAATTAATGTAATAGAGTACACGCATATTTAATATTTTTCTTAGATATTAGTTTATAATTGTAAAGTTGATATCAAAAATAACTAATAATAGGAAATAAACCATCAGTTTCCATTGGAAATTACTTCCCCAAATTTTAAAATAAAACTCAAATTTTATTGCAGTTTTCCACCACCACCCGAGGATTTCCGAACGCTACCGATGATACGTGTGATGTCATACCATGTGATTACTTTTGTCAATATGGCAGGTATTGCATTAGGTACTGTGTGTAGTGTTGTGTTTATATTGTATTTTAAAAGCAATCATGTCTGGAGTTTCAATAGTCGTTGATGTACACTCTGGAAGACAATACTTGTAATACAAAGTTTTTTTCGGCTTTATCCATTTTTAAAGCTTTCAGAAACAAATTAGGACACAAGAACTCAGAGCGTGATACACGAATAAAAACGTAAACAAATGTCGTCACTCCATGGGGCAGCCATCTTTATGACGTAAAGCGCGTTTTGGCGGACTTTCAAATTTTATGATTTTCAAAGTCGTTTTAAAAGTAAAGTTCATATTTTTTTGAAAAAATAGGCCTGCAAGGTGTTAGGAGACCTGATAAAGCGTCAATTCCCACCAATAGCAAAATTTATGCTTGTACCCTATTACATATTTAATCGTAGTTTTTAATTTTGATCTTTTTTTAGTAAAATTTTTTGATATTGTCAAATTTGAAGGTATACGACTAGAAAATTTTGATATTTGATGATTGTATTATAGGTTTTAGATAATACAGAACTTTTAATGAAGAATAACTTATTTTCCTAAAATTAATAATAAAAAAGTTTTCCATATGATTCCAAATTAGCGGGACATATTGTATATTAAAATAATAATAATAATAATGGAGTTGATCGAATATTTATTAGACAAAAACGGAATTCTATAACAATGACTCGATTTTATTGAATAAAAACAACAAAGATAGCGAAATATTCAACGGATTACGTAACTAATAATACGAAAAACAATATTTTATAAATAAAAAAAAATTATATATAATTTAGAATCTTGTTGTTTGCAGTATATCAAAGTAATTTTACATTAATATTCAATACGTTATTTACGATCAACATATTATATAACATTAACTATATTCTCGTCTAAGGACAAATCAATAAATCCTTGAATAGAGTGTGTCGTTTTAATATAGAACAAAATTTTTTTTATTAAAATATTTTCCATTCGAAAACCCTTTTGTCCCTTTATCTACCCCCCCCCCTCATCTTCCTCGGCCATATTTGCCCTTTTCATATTCCTTTTAGGTTAGGCAATTCACACGTCTTTAGAATAAAATTTTCCTCTTAGAGTCCGTTTCATTGGAGAACGGACCACTGATAGGGATGAGATGTGCGCAAACAATATGGCAGCCTGTCGGGCAGTGGCACAGGTGTTGAGGTAAGAGACTAATACCAACAATAAAGGGATCTGGCACAATGCTATTAACTTCAGTTCAGCTATTAGTTGTTAGATGTCACAATGCATGTAAAGAAGCTTTCCCTTCTCTAATGAAACGGACTCTATCCTTTAACTTCATTTATGCCTGCTTTATATTCTCTATTTATTTGATGTTATGAGGTTATTTTCTATATAAAAATGAAATATTAATGAAAAGCTCTATTTGTTCGACACACATATTGAAGCAGGCCTTGGAATTAAAATCTAAAACTCTAATCGATGCCGATGGCTTTCGGCTGCTTGTTCCGGCTGCCAGTTTCAGCCTCAAATCATTTATATTATTTAATGATTTATCCAATTTTTAGGAAAAACATAATCATTCAACTTATGTTGTTTATTTAGTATGTGATATTGTTTATTAGTTTATAACTATTTTTCTCTCTTTTGTTATACTGGGTGTCCCGCACAGGCGTGCGCACTTTTTCATTAGGGGGGGGGGGCCAAATATCGAATCGGAATCCCTTGATGAAAAAACAAAGAGCCGTGCCCGTCGAAACATTTGTAGGTACATTTTGTAGGTTATTGTCTCTTCAAAACACATCGACAGTATTAATTATTTTAAATTCTAATAAACCAGTGGCGTGGTACGAGGATTTCGTGAACTTTTATTGTGCCATATTTTTGAAACACCCTTTATTGAGAGCTGAAAACTTTTGTCTGCAATTCTTTATTAAATTTTCTACTTGAAAGATACTATTTGCTTAACTCGATAGAACACTCCATTTTCAATATTTTTAACTTTTTATTGCAGTAAGAGACTTTTTTATGTTGTAATGTTATTAAACAATAAATTTGTAGTAGTCGTAAATATTTTCTCAACACTTTATCTTCCCTTAAATAATCATGAATTACAAACCCATAAGAAACGTTTGTGTTTAAATTATTTGTAAGTGATCTTCAAGTAGGTACTACAAACTTATTTAACAAAAAAACAACTTTCTTTAATAAAAAGTAAAATCTTGAAAATGGAGTGTTCTATCGAGTTCAAAAAAGGGTACATTTTATGTAGGAAATTTAATAAATAATAGCATAC
Organism: Galerucella calmariensis; assembly: GCA_910591675.1. Lineage (NCBI taxonomy): Eukaryota > Metazoa > Arthropoda > Insecta > Coleoptera > Chrysomelidae > Galerucella > Galerucella calmariensis. The sequence continues at coordinate 96,558 of CAJUYG010000568.1, read as the reverse complement.
AAATGTCTAAATACAAGGTGTTTCAAAAATATGGTAGATACTATAAAAGTTTACTAACCCCTCGTACCGCGCCACTGGATTATTAGAATTTGACATAATTAATACTGTTAATGTGTTTTGAAGAGACAATAACCTACAAAAAAATTTAAATGTGTACTTCCATCCCCCGAGAAGATATGAAATAAAATGTGTATTTCTTCTACACCTTTATACAGCCTGTATCTCACAAACTAAGAATGTTAGAGAAAAGTTGCATTTGGGTATTTTAAATATTTCTTAACGATCTATCATGCCTCTAATTTACGGTACTTATTTACGGGACACGGGATTTTTCTTTATAGCTCATTATACAGGGTGTATTATTAAGAATTGTCCACAAAGTAATTGGAGAAACCTTAGCATGAAATATGAAGATTTAACTCAAAACTTATGAATAAAAAATTCCTCCTAATCGAGTTATACTTTTTTAAATGATTTTAGCTCATAATTTTGACACCATCCAATATTTTTTGTTCTTACTTGGCAAAGACTTTACACATGTTAGGTTACTATAAACAATAGTAAAAGATAGTTTTCCTCTATTACCATAGGCGTGCGATAGGGATGGATACTTTCTTTTATCCCCCCACAATCTACCCCAATAGTGTAATAATTATTTCAGCATGTCTTTTGATTCTTCGTCACTTTCTACGTAAGTCTAAGTATCATCTTCTTGTCTCAATATCAATATCTCGGTTTTGGGAGGAATATTTTTAGGACTTAAGTTCTTTACGTTAGGTTGGAGCGCTGGGGGGTCGCGACGCATTAGATCTGTCCATTACGTTACGTTGTTACGTTATGTGCCTGGAGCGCCTAGGCTCAGGAGCGAGTAAACATACAACTCGGCTCTTTCAACTGCGCATGACTCAAGACTTTACAAATTTAGTAGTAACATAACAATATTGAAATAAATATGTAAATATCAGAAATATAAAACTAAAAAAAAAAACAAGAAAACCCAGGCCCACACCCGGTTGATCAAAGTGTAACTATGTATAGAAATATCAGAAAATAAGAAATAAAAAACTAAAAAAAAAACAAAAAAAATCCAGCACCTAACCGGGTTTCGAACCTACGACCTCTGAGTTGTAAGAAAATATTTCTCTATGCTACCAACTGCGCTAATCAGCGCACATTCAGTCACATCGAATAGAAGGTTAAAGGCTGCTTGTATTGTATTTTTTTGGTAAATGAAGTTTCATCCAAAGTAAAATAAATTCTTATATTAATATTTGTGTATTTATTTATTGATTCGAAAAATTTGATTATTGATTAAAAGGAACCAAAGTTCTTACCGTGTGTCCCGTGACAATTTTTTCAATTTTTATTCAAGTGTTTTGGCTTAAATCTTCATATATCTTCGTCTGCTAAGGTTTCTCCAGTTACTATACGGACAATTCTTAATGAAACACCCTGTATATTAGCCACTAACCTTATTTATTAGATGTCTTTTTTTTCAAACTAAATATATTCATTTTCCAATTTGTGGTGCACTGTTCTCTATAGATTTATTTAAATATTTACATAATATGGCAGGTGCTTTTTTTTTGTTGAAATATGCAAAATATTATGGCGACCGTTTATTGGCGGTCACTTTTTCGAATGTGTTTTTAAAAGAAATTAATTCCATTAGTTATAAGGTCAAAGAATATAAAATTATCTACCTTATTATTATTATTACTATCATTGCGTAATCTAATTATGGCTAAGTTTTTTTTTGTCCTCCATCGTTGTTTTCGTTAACCCAAAAATTATCATATTGAAGGTTAAATCTGCTAACGAATATTCTTAAAAACGTTACATTCATGATCTAAAAATAAAAAAAGATATAGTTTATCTCAAAGTATATCGTTTTCGCTTTTGCCGGCAATCATTTCTTTCTTTCTTTCTCTTATCCTTATGCCTTCTCAGGAGTCGGATTGGAGTTCTTCCTTAACCCATGTTTTCCATCTGTCTCTGGCTAATGCCTCCATCTCTCCTAATGACTTTCCTTTGTTCTATCCAATTTCTTCAATCTGGTCTATCCATTTCCTCCTGGGTCTTCCTCTTTGTCTTTTTCTTGATATTCCCATTTCCATTACTTTTCTCGCTATTCTATCTTGCTTCATTCTTACTAGGTGGCCAATCCAGTTCAATTGTTTCTTTTTAATATTTGATATTATTGGGTCTTGATTAGTTATGCTTCTGATTTCTTCGTTCCTTACTTTGTCCCATTTCGTTTTTTCCTGCTATTCTCCTTAAATATTTCATTTCCATTGCATTTATTTTTGTTCCATGCTTTTTCTGCAGTACCCAGTTCTCACTGGCATAAGGTATAGTTGGTACTGTAATTTTGTTGTATATTTCCATCTTTGTATTCATATCAATGTATTTATGGCTTAGTAATGTTAGATTTAAGGAATAATATAATCTTGTCGATTTATTTGCTCTGTTATCAAGTTCTGCGTATATTTTTCCATCTTCTGTTAAAATACTTCCTAGGTAGTTATAGGTTGTTACTCTTTCTAATGTTTTGTGATTACATTTCAATTCCTCGTAATTATTCCCCTGTTTTTCATTTACTATCATTACTTTGTTTTTTTCTGTATTTATTGTCATTTTCATCTTTTCTATTTCTCTTGCCAGTAAGTTAATTAGTTTCTGCATTTTATTTCTCGATTTTGATGTGAGTACGATATCGTCTGCGTATAGTAGGTTACTTAGTCTGACCGGTACCATGTTCCTGTATCCTATAATCGTGTCCAGATTTCCTCCTTGTCTTTTTATTTCCTTCACTATTTTGTTCATAATAATAAACAATAGTGGGCTTAAGCTATCACCTTGTTTTATACCTTTTTTCATTGAAAACTCTTCCGATCTTCGACGTCCTATCTGCACTCTTAATTTGACAGTCTCGTATGTGCTTTTAATTATATTAATTAGAGCTTTCGGAACTTCTAAGTCTTCCAATACCTCTCAAATTTTTTCTCTTTCTACTGTATCAAAAGCTTCCTTCAAGTCTATAAATGCTAAATACATTTCTTCTCCCGCTTCAATTGTATTATCAATTAGTCTTCCTAAAATGTATATATTATCATTTGCTTGCTGCAAGCTACTTGTTCCTTTTCTAATTTTGCTTCTATATGACTTCTTAATCGGATCTCTAATATTCTCGTATATATTTTAAAGCCAAACATATTGGTCTATAATTATTGCACAGTGTTTGATCCCCCTTTTTATGTATTGGCAATAAAAGATTATTTTCCCATTCTTTGGGGATTTTTTTGAGTGTCCCATGCTTCCCTGCATATAAGAAGCAGCCATTCTTTTCCTTTTTCTCCTAACCATTTTATCATCTCTGGCGCTACTTCATCAACTCCACTGGCTTTTCCTTTTTTAAGTTTCTTTGTAGCCTCTTCCATATCTTCTCTTTGGAGTGATGTTCGTTCCCTTCCTCTTCAACTATATTTGATGTTTCCTTCTTCAAACTGTCACTAAATGTTTTTTCATAGTATTCTTTCCAAGTCTTTAATATTTGATTTATTTCTGTCTACAATTCGTTATTTTCATTTTTTAATGCTCTAATATATTCCTTCACTTCCTCGTAATCTTTTTATTGCTGTCCAAAATTTTCTATTATCTGATGCATGTATCTTTGACATCTCTCTTCCAAATTATTTCCAGGAATTCCTTCTCGCTTTCTTAACCGCTTCCTTGACTATGTTTCTTTTCCCGTTATATATTTCCTTATCATCTTGTGTTTTTGTTTGAAGGCAATCATAAAATTGCAATAAATCATATGTCCAATGGCTGCTATAGAGATCGCCATTTTTAAAGATCAATTTATTAGCTACTAGATGAACACATATTTTATATGAGTTTTGATATCATGACACCGGAGAACATATTCACTGAGCGAATATCATCATCCCACCTAGGGAACAGGTGATGCATCCAGGTAATTCTGGAGGAATCATCTGGTTCACCGATGGATCCAAGACAAACCATGGCACTGGTGCTGGTGTATAAGTGGACCAAGAAAGAAACTGTCTCTTAGCCCTGGTCGATACACAACTGTATTTCAAGCAGAGACGACAGACAGGCTCTGCTTAAAGCTATCAGCAATCCAACAACTAGGTCTAGATTGGTAAAAAACTGTAAATAATCCCTTAAAATGCTGGCAAGAGACAACAAAGTGTCTCTAATATGGATGCCGGTTCATGAAGGGATTTGCAGGGGATGAAATGGCAGACCAGCTAGCTAAAGAAGGCTCTAAAGGAACCATTCTGTAGAATCACAAAGGATTATCTAGATAAACTGGTGGCCTATATAGAAGAAACGAAGCTTCTGGAATGGAAGTTGGTAGATAACATGGGTAATGATACAAAGATTCAGTTCAAGTGCCTGGGGTGTTGAGCCCAATCCAAGCGTATGAATGACTGAATATCCAAGAATTTTGTTTACAACTTTTTTTTTAGAACTTTAGTTCTTTATGCTACGTTACTTGGAGCGAGGGAGGTCGTGACGCAAAAGAGCTGACCGTTACGTTACGTTGTTACGTTATGTGCCTTGAGCGCGTGGGCTCTCTCTCCTCAGTCTCAGAGCTAGTCTCTCCGTGCAAAATGTAGATTTTCAGCATACATTGTATTATTAATTACAGTTAATAGAATACTTAATAATATGTACTTTGTGCCAATCAACTTAATGATAAGATTTTTATAATTAATACTAAGTACTGTATATTTTTGTTAAATGAAGTTTCATCCAGAGTGAAATAAATTCTTATATCAATATGTGTATTTATTAATTAATTAAAAAAATTTGATTATTGCTTAAAAGGAACTAAAGTTCTTACCGTTCAGGCGACAATGTCCCGTTTTAGAATCCCTGTTAAAACTCTTAGTGCATTTTTACTTTAACTTTTGACCCTGGAAAACACTTAATGGTAATACCGGAAGATGTAACATTTTCGATACTTCATTTATTATATAACAGAATATTTATAAAGAAAAATAACACATCTCTATGGATCGTTTACTGTTACTCGGGTTGTATAACAAAAAGGTTTATATAAAATTCACCTGGCTTGTGGTGTACATAACAAATCAATTAGGTTACGTAATTATGTATTGCATGAATTTAAGTAAATACTTGAACAAAATACATTTATACACCCTGTATACTATGTATAAAGTAACCCGAAGGCAAATAAACAAGGTTTTAAGCATTTTGGAAAACCAAAAATTAAAATAAACTTACTTTGTATCTTGCTTACTATAAAAATAAATTCAATTTTAAAAAAAAATTAGACGTTCAAGACAGAATTTATTTTTTTTTGTTGAAATTCGAACTATGTGGAACAAAAAGGATCGCTACTGATTTTATTGTTGCAATATTATTTAACATATCGCTGCTCTCCGAGCTTGTCAAGACTTCTAGGATTAAATAGAGCGTACCACTGACTTTTATTGCATAGTACTTAAAAATTGAGTATGACCCCGATCGAAATATTTTCAACTGTCTGACTAACGCGACGAAACAATGGGGACGGCGACGGTTTCTTTTGTATTGTTACGTTGGAATTAACGATGTCAAATGCATAAAATATTATTGTAACCTACCACACATAAATGTAAATCTTATTTAATGGTAAGCGAGATGGTAAGCGACAATACACTGTGTTTTATTTATAAGATGCGACATAGGGATTTCTATACCAAACTGAAACGCGAGCCAACTTTTTTACCAAATAACGTTCATAATAGTATATTACGTAACGTGTGTGGTAAGAAGCATTCTACGCACGAATGGAAAAGTTACGTAATTCCGTGAGTGCGTAATATGCTTTACAACACGAGTTACGTACTATACTTTACCTACGACCTACTTGTACTTGTATTTTTTATAAGAAGCACAAGAAATAACAGTTACATAATTAGAGGTGCTTGGTAAACTCCATCTCTATTACTCTATTACCAATGAAAGAAGCACATTATAGAACTAACGTTTAATCATTATTAATATATTGTTGATAATCGAAAGTCCATTTTTCAATTATAATCAACATATACTTAGCCCTTTGGGCTTTTCATAGTTAAACGTGGCCATATCGAATGTTTTCAAACAGTAAATTTTGAATAAAATGGTGACGTCTATTGACAGTTGCTAAAGTGTGGCTAGGGAATCCGTGTGATTTACTTTACAGCTGTGCGTTTTTTTACAGTGAGTAATAGACATCATTACATTGATACCGACTGTGTGTTATTGACTGATTACAGTGGGGGGTCGTAGGTAAAAATAATAAGATATGGAACGGTCGTTGGGAATTTTAGGACCCAGTAACACCTACGGCCTAACGACTTCGACAATTGCGGAACAATCCCTTAAGAGATGGGATGGAATCAAAGGATGCAGTCTTGTCAGGATCAACCTGGGCGACCCTGGGATGCTGGCGTCGAAAACATATTTGGCGATCACCAGGAAAAACCTACGTTTAACAAAATTTCTGACTGGCCGGTGTCAACTAAGGAAACACCTTCATACCATAGGGCTAGTGGACACACCTCTATGAAGGATGTGTGAACAGGAAGATGAAACTGTCAGGCATGTCTTATGCGAGTGTCCGGAGTTATCGTCAATAAGAGAGTGTGTGTTCACTGTTCGGTGAGTCTTGGCCTACACCTGCCGATATAAAGGAGATGTCTCCTAGTGACCTGTCCACCTGCCTGGGAAGAACAGGATGGACGATGACCTAGGAGGACAACTCCTCGAGAGGATGTACAATGGGTCACATGTGGCCTAAGTGCTGTTAGCCTACACTCACCCTCCCTACTCTACAGATACAGAGAGATAGTAACAAATAAACATTTCCAATTTTACTAGGCGACTTAAAAGGAATCTACGAAGGACGCTCGTAGGGACGTTTCAAGTACTTTAAATTAAAATTCAAATAATCGCATATCCTATTCAAAATTAGAAAAAATATTGTGTGAAACACCTTGGGAAAAGCACTATTTTTCGTAATTCGCGTTGTTTGTGTTCGTTGCGCAGAAATCCCCGCTCGTTAAGAAAAATTGTGCTTTTTCCAACTGGTTGCACATATCAGTATTGTTTTTGCTAGTCGTTTTCAAGCAATGTATGATTATGATTTTCAGCAAATTTTTGCTATTTAAAATTTTAGTCAAGTTCCCTACTCTCCTACTTCCATCCCCTTTCAAATAATCACACCCTATACTCTCACTTCGATACAAAATTTCTATACACCCTCCTTATCTTATCCTACATTTTTTTACGAGGATGTATTGATATCTAGTTAGACTAGACCAGTTCCATACATAAACATTAGATATAAACATTAGATTAGAAGTGTCAGTTTGAAGTTGAACGTCAAAAAAGTAAACCAGAGTTTCGCAATAAATTAAAAGAAAAAATATGTCCACCGAAATTGTGAAAATCGAAAAATTGGAGTATGGAGCCATAATCAAGTACCTGTATTTAAAAGGGTTAAGAGGTAAGCAGATTTACGAAGAGATGCTTAATACCCTTGGTGATCAATGTCCTTCCGTTCTCTCCAAGAACTAAGAAGTTTCGTGTCCAAAAATCTGCTGGAAAAGTTATTGCTTCCGTTTTTTGGGATTGCCATGGAGTAATCATGATTGATTTTTTGGATAAGGGTTGAACAATAACCGGAGATTACTATTCGACATTACTGACCACTCTACGGGAAAAAATTAAAGAGAAAAGACGCGGAAAGCTATAGTTTTGTTTTTGCAGGGTTTGAATTACTAGAACACCCTCCTTATTCACCAGATTTGGCTCCGTCCGACTATCATCTCTTTCCTCAACTGAAAAAAAGTTAAAAAGGTCGTAAATTTTCTTCCAACGAGGAGGTAATAAAATCTGTGGAGGTCTGGTTTGCAGAGCAAGAAGAAACATTTTTTTTGAAAGGTCTAGAGACGTTGCAGGTTTGCTGTAATAAAATATGTTGAGTAATGAAATATTTTGACATTGAAATTTTGTTTGGTTTTATAGTAGGCTAAGAATTTTTCAATATACACATGCTTCCGATTGATTTTCAATGACTACTACTCACCCTCTATATCGTAGCTTTCGTTGTAATTTTTTCTACACTCCACCGCCTTCAATACTTTTTTTACATACCCTCGCTTTCGATACACTTTTTAAAAATATTTCCTTTATCTTCGTCTATGTATCGACGGGTAGTTAATAATTTTTCCCTTTTATTAAAATGTCATCTCCCCCACTGTCTAATAACCGTTCAATCTTGATGAAAAGAAGTCGCGCCTATGCTATTTACCCCCAAGGCAAAGATAAATTTATTTATTTGCAAATCGAGTGTTTATTAAATTTATTTAAATAATTGAGTGGTTAGATTCGCTTCACAGCTCTATCTTAATAACTTTGTTCATTATATTTATTAAACTTGAATAATCAACACCGTGAGGGTCACTTCAAACAATAATTCAAAAAAAAAACTAAAAATTAATTAATATTCTTTTCATTCATACGTTTACGTAAAAGCGTGCCGCCACTGGTGTACGAAATTTTCAAAATAAATTACGTTGCTTGCTACTATTAAATTACATAAACGTCTGCTAAGAAATGTTACGTGTGTATATTATTTGAGATGAGAATAAAAAAAATGAATCTGTTATAGTTTTATAGAATTATATAAGTTGGATCGATGCATTCGACATGTTGAACTGATTACTATCAATAACAAATTATATAAACATAAAATGTACTCTTATTGAGTCTAAAATAGTATTTGTACAACAAAAGATAATGTAACTACGTTTATGTAATTGAAACACTGAATTCGTCCGAAACAAATGTTATCGAACTCTCCGGATCTAGATACGTATGAACAAATATTTGAATTTCGTTAATTGGTTTTTAGTTTCTTTAAAAAAAAATACGCTCAATTTAAATAAACCTCAGTTCAACACTTACGAACTCTACAAAATGCTTTCTTCCTATCATCCGGACTTAAATCCCATATAGTTAGAAGTCAAATTAACGCTCTAATTGTTAAAAACTCTGTATATTGACTGTTCCAAATCACTTTCGATACATATTTTGAACATACCTTCGCTTTCGATTTATTTTCCAACATAGGTACCCTCGTAATAAATACTTTTTTGATCACGTCCTAGCAGTCGATACAGTATTTTCTACACACTATCGCTTTCCATACACTTTTTTCTACATACTATCGCTTTCCATACACTCTTTTCTACATACTATCGCTTTCCATACACTCTTCTACATACTATCGCTTTCCGTACACTCTTTTGTACATACTATCCTATCAAAACACTTTTTTCTACATACTATAGCTTTCCATACACTCTTTTCTACATACTATCGCTTTCCATACACTGTTTTCTACATACTGTCGCTTTCCATACACTTTTTTCTACATACTATCGCTTTCCATACACTCTTTTGTACATACTATCGTTTCCAAACACTTTTTTCTACATACTATCGCTTTCCATACACTTTTTTCTACATAATATCGCCTTCCATACACTCTTTTCTACATACTATCGCTTTCCATACACTCTTTTGTACATACTATCGTTTCCAAACACTTTTTTCTACATACTATAGCTTTCCATACACTCTTTTTCTACATACTATCGCTTTCCATACACTCTTTTCTACATACTATCGCTTTCCATACACTCTTTTCTACATACTATCGCTTTCCATACACTTTTTTCTACATAATATCGCCTTCCATACACTTTTTTCTACATACTATCGCTTTCCATAGACTCTTTTGTACATACTATCGTTTCCATACACCTTTTTCTACATACTATCGCTTTCCACACACTTTTTTGTACATACTATCGCTTTTTTTCTAGACTAATCGCGAAAAACCCTGTATATTAACCGTTCAAAATACCAAATGATATGTTGACGTATTCCATCATTGCGTAATTACTTTAAAAAACGCGTCAAAATTTCTTGGTCAGTGAACTCTAAACTTGAAACATCCCGACAAATTCGTTCTCTCGACAAAAACATCTGTCTTTTCAGAAACGAAAATCGACAAGGTTCAACTCTCAGATAAATACTTGAATTTTTAAATTTCAACTTGATTTAAGCGTAAAAATTTGAACGAATTTCAAATTAATCTTTTTGTTTCTCAGCCGATTCGTCGTAGGTTAATATTATAATGAGTAATTACCTAGAAAGTGACGTAACTTGTTTATGGTAGACATTCTCGATAAATGTATTCGAAAAATTAAAATCATAACTGTATGTAATTAAAAAACCAAATGACAAATATGCTATTTCCGTTCGATTAAATGTTCAGATTAAGTTAGCTCGTCCATCTTTATTTAACATACATATTAATATGTATATTGAAAAATTCTTAACCAAAGTCAAAGCTTTTATTACCTCCTCGTTGGAAGAAAATTCACGACCTTTCAAACTTTTTTTCAGTTGAGGAAAGAGATGATAGTCGGACGGAGCCAAATCTGGTGAATAAGGGGGTGTTCTAGTAATTCAAACCCTAAATCACGAATTTTTTGCATGGCAACATGAGATTTGTGTGCAGGGGCGTTGTCCTGCAAAAACAAAACACCTTTGGATAGCTTTTCGCGTCTTTTCTCTTTAATTTTTCCCGTAGAGTGGTCAGTAATAGTAATCTCCGGTTATTGTTCTACACTTATCAAAAAAATCAATCATGATTACTCTATGGCAATCCCAAAAAACTGAAACAAGAACTTTTCCAGCAGATTTTTGGACACGAAACTTCTTAGGTCTTGGAGAGGACGAAGGACTTTGATCACCAAGGGTATTAAGCATATTTTCGTAAATCTGCTTACCTCTTAACCCTTTTAAATACAGGTAGGTTCTTGATGATGGCTCGATACTTCAATTTTTCGATTTTCACAATTTCGGTGGACATATTTTTTCTTTTAATTTATTGAGAAACTCTGGTTTACTTTTTTGACGTCCAACTTCGTTACTATGGTTACGCAATATTTTGTTTATGCATGGAACTGGTCTAGGCTAACTAGATATCAATACATCCTCGTATCTTCTCATATACAAAAGGAACTTACATTTTTGTGTAAAGTGTAAAGAATACTAAGTTGAAATACCGTACGGCATATTTCAATAAAAGATTTTTCAACCACATACAAAAAGAAACAAATTCAGCAATATTATCTAATGCGACTGTTTGTATTCGTTTATTAATAAATAATAATTTTAAATTATATTGCTAAATTGAATATTCATTATATACCTACCTTTTCAATGTCAGTCATATTAATTGAATTTGCTATTATGTAACTGTGTTGTTTTTTAAATTTAACATTCAGAAGAACAAATCAATCGAATCTTTATAGCATACAGGGTATCCATAGATTAATGAATATAGTTATAGTTTCTGAACTACGTGGTTGTAAAGTTGCAAGTTTAAATTATCGTGGGGGTATTTCCATTTCGTTGTCACACTCTGTAACCTTAACGGTTTGATGAATTTTAAAATATGGGAGGTCATTAGATTTTTCTGAATTGTGAGATTGACTTAGAATATAAAATTTCCCCTAAAAAGTGAAAACATCTAGAACTCCGAAATTATGGCATTTCGAAATAGGGAACATTCAATGCAAAATACTCATAATTGTAATTGAAAATATACAGTGTGAACCGTTCATTATTATTCAGAAAAGGGGAAATATCTGACAACAATGTTAATACCACCATAATATCGGCCTTATCACAAGATTTTTGCACACCAAAATCTATGAAAATCATGCGATTTGTTTCCAAGATAATTGAGGCGTTCCATACTTGAAACTCACCCTGTATAACACCACAGAAAAAAAAGTAGGAAAGCCACTAGCGCCTATTTAATATACATATCGAAACGAATCTTACATCATCTTTTTTTTTCATTTTCTGATGAAATGAAGCCAACCTATATATTATATTGTTACAACAACTCGAGTGGATTTGACCTGATTTGGCAAGTAAACTTTAAAAGTACAATTTCAATGTCGTTTGTAAAATATGTTACATAATCTTTTTTTTTTCATTCTTGCGTCTTATAATTTTAATGTAATACAATTGGACACGAAATGTTATGTAAACTATTAACTGAATTATAAAATGTAAATGTTTTATGGTAGTGAAACCTTTTCATTCATCTTCAAAGTAATTTTTTCTTTTGTTCATGTTTTGAACAATTACATCTTCCTTTTTAAATACCATTGCCTACCTACAGTTGTCAGAACCAAACATGAGCCCCGGAAAATATGCGAACTAAAATAAGGTCATCGCAAGCAGCCAATCAAGAGCCAATGTTAACGATTGTCCATTAGTAATTGTTAAATATAATCGAAATAATATGACCGAGTGATTTCATCCATAGATTTCATTAACATACATCATTTTATTCATACTTTTATTCATTCTGTATCAGTGTTGTCAATGGGAGGATGATTATCCGATTTTTAGACAATTTTACTAATTTGGATCCAATAGTTTTTCGAATATTTTGTAGAAGGGATATATAAAATGTCTATTGTTTTTGGGGATTTTCCATATTGACTGGGGTCGAAGACTTTATTTAGATAACCAATGTGTCATTTTGGTAATTTTGACAAATTCTGATAATTTGAATAGTAAGTTCGGGTAATTTTCATTTTTGCATCGGCAACACTGGACTTTAACCTGTTCATATTTTGTTGCTTTCCATAGAAACTTGACCCTTCTTTTTCATGACATTAATACAGTCATGTAATTTGAAAACATAGACATTTAGGACGAACGGTAGTTTTAGTTTTGGTCCAATTTAATTTTTTTTATTAATATTTAGAGTTACATTTTTAGCAAGTTTGACTTTGTTTACATATCTCTTAACAGTTGACATTTATGGTATCGATTTTTGGTTATCGATTCAAAATATCGAGTTGTTACTACAAAAATACAACTACAGCGACATGAACACGCCCACCAGGGCTCACGTTTGCTTCTGCCAACTGTACATACCCTATCACTGGATACACTTTACTTTTTCTACATACCCTCGCTTTCGATACACTTTTTTCTACATACCTCGCTTTCCATACACTTTTTTCTACATACCCTCGCTTTCGATACACTTTTTCTATACCCTCGCTTTCGATACACTTTTTTCTACGTACCCTCCTTTTCGATACGCTTTTTCTACATACCCTCGCTTTCGATACACTTTTTTCTACATACCCT